>JAGPOY010001305.1:3545-21461 GCA_018983105.1 Silene uniflora
CAGCCCGCTCAGCCCGGTCCCCAGCCCACACAGTTCACCGGGCCGGTCCCGGGCCACAGAAATCCCGGCCCGCTACCCCCAACCCGCCCAGCCCGGTCAACTTATAGCCCATAATTCATCCACCGGGCCGGGCCCGGGTCACCAAATCCCCAGCCCGGCCCACCCCAACCCGCAGTGCGGTCCCGGGCTCCCCCCTCCCCAGCCCGGCCCGTGCTGGCCCGCACGATGTACAGCTCTACTTGTGAATGGCCTGATTCAGAGAGCACACTTCATTTTTTTATGCACTGTAACTCTTATTTTAGGTCCACCGAGTATAGCACTATTGCTTGTCTCAACTCAAAAAGGTATGGGTGTATGGGAATATAAAATAAATAAAAAATTATTGAAATGATAAATTTACTCCCTCCTATTCAGGATAATTGTCTCATTTAACTAATATACAAGTGGAGTATTTTAATCAAATGAGACAGTTATCCTGAGCAAGAGGGAGTACTTGTTTAACAGCAGGTTTCGGGCTTTAGACGGGCATTATGTAACCATTTTTGTGGTCAGATGATCACATAAGGCCCGTCCTAACCCTTGGAAGAGATAAGGCGGCTGGAGTGAGAATTTGCGTTCGTTTAACAAATTTAGGCTTTGTTTGGCAAAACTAACTGAAAAGATAGTTGAAACCTGAAAAGGTAGCTGAAAACTAAGAAGTTAACTGAAACCTGAAAAGATACCTGATAAGGTAGCTGAAAATTAGGAGCTAATAAGGTACTGATTATATAAAAATGTCTTTGACAAACTAGCTGAAAATGTAGCTGATTTTGGAAAATGACGTAAAAGGATATGATAATTATTTAATATTATGGAATAAAGGGGTTAAAAATGGAAGAATTTGTATTTCAGGTACCTGAAATCTCAAATGCTACCTATATTTCAGGTACCTGAAATCTCAAATGCTACATGAGGTAGCATTTCATTTCAGGTACCTTATTTGACCAAATAAGCTACTTGTCAAACACGTCCAAAAAAATCAGGTAGCTGAAATTTTGGTCAAATAAGATACCTGAAATTGCGTATCAAACGAAACCTTACTCTGAAATACTCCCTCCTACCCATAACTAATGTCCCATTTGGGTAGAGGCACGGAAATTAAGGAATAGAGTTAAATAATGAAAAGTATTGTTTGAGGATAAGAAAAATGTGAGTTAAATAATGAAAAGTAATGGGTAAGAGTGGGTTGGGTTGTTAATAATGAAAAGAGCAAAGGGTAGAAGAGTCATAAATATGTCAAATGGGACATTTGTGTGGGTAAACAAAATTGGCAAATGGGACATTAGTTATGGGTAGGAGGAAGTATAATAGTACGGAGTACTCCGTATTTAACAGGGTTCGTTCGCGGCAGTGCTTTATATGTGAATTCTAGATTAGTTCGACGTAGAAATTGCACTGGAACGCAACTCGATTGTAGGTCAGTTACTATTAAGCATTAAAATTGCTATATATACATGATTCACATAAATTACTCACAAATTCACACTAATTAAGAACCCAAAAAAATAAGAATACTTTAAGAATTCGTATATCAGCATCGTGACGGGCTATACATATATGCAAATATTTATCTTGAGCTACAATGATACTTGGCTATCTTAACTGAATTAGCAATATGTACACAATTAAATGAAAGTAAGTAAATCGACTTTTGTTCACTTCCAAACCTTAATTGCACCATCTCTACTACCTGATAGGAGCAGTCTCTGGTTTAATTTGACAGAAGCAAGTGCTAAGATCGAGTCGCGGTGGCAACCAGCTGGGTCGACAGCAGCGGCTGCTAGAACCGCTTTTGTTGTCATTTTCGTGTGCAGAGGTCGCTTCCGTGTTTCCTAAGTAAAGCAAGAGAGGGTTACTTTGGTGAGAACAAACACATTAACTGCAAATTATAAATGATATTGATAGGTGAGATGAATGAGGGTCTAGTCAGCTTACTCTTGACTTTTCTTTTTTAGATGAGATATACGATGCACCCGTACCTAGAAGAGGCAAAACTAACCATAGCCAATCTGACTTGAACTATCCCCACACCACGAAATGACCCAATATACACATAAAACATATCTCAACAAAAAATAAACCGACTTGAACCAAATGCATGCATACAAAAAAGGACCCGACTCCAATAACCTACCCGGCTGATATCCGTACCAGAGTAACATAAACATCTAGAAAAATCGTATCTCAGGCCAAGCTAGCATGCACGGGTCCAATCTCTAGAAGACGGAATACAGGGAACAAATCCCCTCACTAAGTGCACACTTCACTTAAACTACATACCACTGTAAATGCAAATATAAAGAAAGGGATTGTTGACATTATTCTAATTCCACACCACCCCCTTCCGCAGAAATATACTCTATATATAAAAAAAATTTAAAGTAAATAAATATAAATAAAACTCACAGAAAGGGTTAAAAATGAAATTGGGATGTACAAACCAACCACACACAACTCCAAAGTCTCGGAAACAATTGTCATACAGGTTTGTCGGTTTTGTCAAACATGACTAATCAACGTTGGGATAACAACAACATTACCAAGTGCCCCCTTCAATGGCTCCTACCTATGGCGAAAGTAAGGAGGGTCAATTGTTCGTAATCTTACCCTTCAACAAGGCACTTTTTCGATGACCCATAACAAATTGTGTCGTGATTTGCATTGACCAACCACTATATATATATAGTTGAGTGAATTTTGCTTATTTCATCATATTCCAAAACCAAAGAGCTAAATCAAATCCACATCAGGTTAGCGTATAAGAAAACAAGACAAGCATCAGTTTCTCCATTGATGACATCGTTATAGATTATCTGATCAGATGTTCATTATTGGTTTTGATATTTGGAAAGAGTAACAAAAAAGTCGCTCCATATTTTCACGACATGAGATCATGAAAAATGGAAAGCAACAAACGAATTTCTCAGTTAATGCCAGATGATTAGTGGATGTTAAATTCCATAGAAAAATCCAGACACCCATGAGGCCATGACCCATTTGCTTTAGATAAGTCCGGAAGTAAACGACTAGGCAAGCATTGCAATCTCAAAGTGATTGCTTAAAAAGCATATAAAATTTCTCACAGTAAAATATTTGACATTTTGACTTACCTGCACAACCTGAGCACCAAAGCTAGATTTACTATCATAAGTATCGTCATTCCCAAGACCCTTAATTGTCGGCCCACAAACGCAGTAACTCCTTTCAGGCCTGCATTTTGCAAGAGAAATTAGGAAATCCGTTTTTATGACAAGAAGAGAAAATGTACATGATAGTATGGACAAGAAGATAGCACCTGTCATGGTCCCACCGGCGTATTCTTAAATCAGTTCCACCAGTAAGCAAATCTCCCCCAGGAAGAGAAAGCAGCGTACGGAAACCAGAGAGACGGGGCGGAGGTTCATTTAACTCATCTACTCGGTATTTCGAGTTGACGCTTCTTCTTGGGTCTGACTTAGGATTTGACTTGTTTGGAGGTCGAGCCAAAGCCCAAGGCAAGTCCCCCAACTCAGCATCACCGTCATTTCCTGGCACTCGGAATACCTGATTGAACAAAGCAAATTAATCTAGGGCTGAGATGGAAGAATGTATATAACAGGAAAACACTGCCGATCAGCTGCACCTTTTCAGTGCACGATGATAGATCTAGGTAAATCCGAACAAAACAACTGAACTCAAAAAATTTGAAGCAGATGCCGAATTGATGTGCATATGAAGCGACCAAAAATGACTAATTTGAAGCAAAAACCTTAATAGCCACGTCAAAGACGATCCAATTAAACCAACCCTGTAACTACTAAATACTAACTACTGACACAACCCGTATCCAAATGAAGCAACCAGAATGACCCATTTAACGGAGATATCTAGGGACCGCATGAGCTCCTCCACAGAAAAGAAAAAAGGAGGTGAGAAGTCAGTTTTTACATTCCACCCATGACAGATAACTTTCCGTATAGTTCGACTACGGTCAAATGCAATGAAAAATAAGTAACTGAATGGCTAGTAAGTAGTACCTGATGGCAGTTTCCAGTTTCTGCATTCCACAGAGACACTTCATTACAACCTGCAGCAACGTAGACAAGAGCCCTTGTAGCAGAAAAAGGAGCATTTGGCGGAGGAACATAGAGACACATACTCTCTATAGGACATGGGCACGGATATTCCCATGTGTTGACAGGTATAAGAAATCTAAGATCCCAGAGGGTCAACACCCCCCTTGAAGATCCCGATATGAACCAGTTCCCCGATGGATCAGTTACTAAATTAGAGACATAACCCTCCTCAGGAAAAGATTTCAGAGTCCAAGAATCGGTATTTGTTCTAGTATCCCAGAGATGAATCCCACAATTCTGAGTGCTGTACATGACCGAGTGACTCGCAGAGGCATCAGCTGAGTAGTTGACTAGACTGAGGATGGCACCTTCTCCCACTTCCCTCTTTTTCACATTCGCAATCCCCGAATACTTCTCAATACCATTCCGAACTCCTCGGGATAAATAGTCCACCGAAAACATGTGTATCCTTCCATCACATGCACCAACAATAACCTGGGCCGAGCCCCGAATCATTGTTGTGCATAGTGCCCGTGTTCCCTCCAATGGATAAGTGAACCTTGACCTAAATGAGATATCCTTTTCTAATCTTCTTGAATCCCATACCTTCACCGTCGAATCATCAGATGCACTCACAAAAAAGCTATTGTCAGTTGAAACGGCAATGGCATTGACAGCAGAACGATGTTCCGGAAGATGAGCAACCAATACACCACGTGGCTTCCACCCCAAATCGGGATGTGATGAAGTCCATGAGACAGGTGACGCTCCGGTTACATCATTTGAGGATGAGACATCCTCTATAGATGATGAGGAGCTCCCTTTTAAAGAGGCAGTCATTGCCAGTTCATGAAATTTAGAGCTCATATATGATGTTTGGTCATTCTCTCGGGGATCAGGCTCATGGACCACTCGGTGGAACTGTTTAGACCCACTAGCGATACTGAATGAGCCTGAGATAAGCTTAGGTGCTGGAAGTGAACTAGTCATGCCAAATGGTTTGTTCACTGGATCCAGCCAGTTTGAGGTAGATGAGTCTATTCCTGGTGTGTTTGGCTTCGATGAAGTATCGGATTCTGCTTGAGAATTGCCAACTCTTTTGTCCAAGGAAAAGGAATACAGAGGTATATTTTCAGGTGATCTGTCATGAAGCAAGCTATTCATACTGTTAAGTTGAGGAGAAATCAACCCAGAGAACTGTAGCTTTTCTGGAGAAAGATGATCCCTTATATCAACTGAAGTAGAAGCACTGTGAACAAATCCCCCCACTGATCGAACCTTAACATCACCACTATCGCAGTCCATTGACTCGATTTGGTGCTCAAATTTCGGGTCTTGGAGATCTTGATGAATCTCAGGCCACGCATCATTCTGTTTAGGCAAATCTACAGGATCCCACTGTTTATGCGGTGTTGAAGAATTGTACCATATCTTTCTATGTCTCTCTAACATGTCCGAGCCACGAGCATCTTCTAGGATTTGGTAAAATCCCTGTCTAGACACTGGAGGCTTTAAACATGATAGAAGGGCCTTTTCGGACGCCAAAGAAGCTGGCTGACGGCGAAGGAAAGGACGAATTACGGGCGCGAGAAAAACAAATGAGTCGACAGCTCCCAAACTGACACTACTTGCAGCAATGAAAGACACAACTGACCTCCTAACCCAATGACTAGGATAGCATAGCAGGGGAAAGGCATGTTGGATCATATCAAGTAGAACTCTTTTCCGTATAAAACCGCTATTACACAGTGAAGTTAAGCAATCCAATGTATTAACTATGACACCTTCTGTAGTATCACTCAATGCCTGCTCAATGTAAGGTACAAGATATTCCTCAACATTCCTTGGACCAATAAAGAAGCAAACATATACAATCTGCCCATAGAAAACTGTTCTCAGCTGCTCATCACGGTCGTTAAGAAAAGCAGGAAGAATGGGCAACAGAAAATCAATGCTTTGCTTCTGCCCAAAGAAACAGCAGAGTCCAGCAATATCCTGCAAAAGGGCTCTCCTAATATTTGGTGTTTGCTTTGGCCCCATTACGAGTTCCTGCACCACCTCGGCTATGGACTTTCTAAGATGGGCCAATTGAGCATTGCTATATACTTTCAGAGCCTGTTCATTATTGGTTGATGGTGACAGTGACTTTTGAGGCATGCTCAGTTCCTCTAACACTCCGGACTCACTCAACCTAATTGAGTGCACCAAAAACCCATAAGATGTTAATGCAAGTTTGCATATGTTGCTTGCATAACAAATTCGGACACTTTCCTCGGGATCATCGGGAACCATAGAAAGCATGGGGATAATATATTCGGGAAAAATTTTAGCATCACTTGGAGGAAATTCTCGAACTAAGGGCAAAATATCACACACAGTCTCTAGGGCAGCACAACGGACTATCGCTGCTGAGTCATTTAGCATAGCAACTACATATGGAAGTACACGCTGTAGCCGATCTTCATTATCAATATAGATCGATGAATACTTTAACAAAAGTATACAACTACGTCGAAGCTGAGGAAACTTGACATTCCTTATACATGAACATAGAAGAGATGTAATAAGTACCATACCTTCACAGCTTATAACATCTGGGGGTAGCTGTAGAAAGGGCATGCGATAGGTATCGGATTCAATGTCATACTTGGACATTAATGACTTCAAATCATCAATAGTAATCTTCTTCAAATAGGCATGTTCCTGCCTCTTAAACACGTCCGAAATACTTTGATGCAAATTACTAGGAGACTGAATGCTATACTCTTGCTCATTTGGCGACAAGTGACACTTAGATGTATCCTCGTGAACTGACTTATCACTAGAAAAATGATTTGAGTGGTCCACATCCCGAAGTAAGGCACCTAAATCACCTAATAGCTCAAAGCGTTCATGAGCTAATCCTCTTGTCCGAGGATCGTTCCTCGAATAGCTCTTGGGATAGTTATGCACTTGTCTGAGAACCATTTGTTGGGATGTCTTATCAGCGGAGTGGGATGGTAAACCGGGTCCACTAGTTATCTCATTACCAGCTTTACTGCTTGCCATCTGCTTCACTATTTCATGGAAAGCACTTTGACACATGACAACCTACAATAAGCATTACAAAACCAAGCATTAGATACAAATAGCAAAAGAACCCAAAAGAACTAAGTATTGAAACAAGTATAGCTTACCCTGGCATCAATGTCAAGAGAATTAAGACATGAGTAGAAGTTATGCAGAAATGGTGAGAAAAAATTCGGGAAGACAACACCGGCATAACTCTTTAAATAACCTTCAGCTGATAATCTTTCATCAGGATTCAGCTGAATCATGTGAAGAATCATTTTCCTTATTTCGGGATCAGGGATCTGGAATGATGGTATACATAAATTAGTACAAATACCAAGCTGATAGAAAGATAAACCAAGTTTGCCATGGAACTGATTACTGAATTTAGAACATTGACGGTATGTGAAGAACAGAGATGTGCAAATGAGCTCTAACAGAAATACATAAAAATTAAAGAGCCAGCCCATTGAATTTGGGCAAAAGAGCGGTGTCCTACGTTCCTACCTACACTAACTACAAGCACATCATTAAATACAAATATTAGAAATTGTCCAACCTATTCAAACGAAAATGCCGACGACCACAACAACGACGACTATTGTTGTTGTCGTCATCATTTTCGTTTGAAAAGGTAGGACGACGACGACAGCAACCACAAAAGGATTTGGGTCAACTGATATAAATCATCATTTGAAAGTTGAAACCATCAATGACCGAAAGCAGGAGGAATAGATTAGATAATTAGGGGTTAAGGAAATCTTTTAGGGACATTACTAGAGTGTAAGAATTCTTCAGATAGCAATTAAGTGTCGAAAAGATCAACAGTCTCTTCCACACATTTGACAAAATACTACTCTGCATGTATTTGAACCTAAGGTGTATCAGAAATTCAGAATGCATCCCATACCTTCTCGAGATGCTGGCTAGGGTCATGTTGCCCTCTTCGATAGGCAAGGAGCTGCGAGAGTTCAAATAATGGTTGGCCCTCCAAGAAAAGTTCTGCTATTACACACCTGATAGCATATAGTCGATCCAAGGAAACCATTTCAGATAATAAGAGCAACAAAGAACGATAAAATTTAGTTACGTGGTCCTAATGCACAATAGTTTCTGAAAAGCATCCGTAGATAAAGCAGTGGCTGAGGAAACAAGTAGTATAAAACTCCACTACAAGTTACACACTAAGAAGGTTTGGGAAAGAGGACAAAAGGAAACATTTTCCCTCTAGATGAAGTCCATTCATCAATCTACCATCTCCTTTCAGTTGTTATTTTGATGATCTAAAATCAGAAATTAGGTCATCCAAAAATCTAAGCTAGTACTAAATCAGCTTCTTGAGATTAAGATCTAGTGGTGCAACTAAGCTGGTATATAGGGAAGCACTTCAGATTTAATTTCAATGTCATTTAAGATCAAGCATTTAAAAGAAGCTCACCCAACTGCAAAGATATCCATTGACGGCTTAAGAGTTGAATCAGGTGCAACAGGCAAATCACCACCATGTTCATAAAACCTCTGCAAAAATTCATGTCAGATAGTATGAAAACATGAGTGTCTGTGTAAATATCTATTTTAAGTGGCCATTTTGAAGTCATAGCACCATCAATATTCACCAAAGAATCAGAATCAGGCCACACTGCCATCAATTCACTTATGTTTGGGGTTACAATATTACAGCGTGAAGTTGACATAAATGGTACATCCTAGAAATAAACATCACACTTGTCGCAGGTTTGCATTTTTAATTAGAAAGATGCAGCGTAGAACAGGTTCAAAATTAATCTAGCCAAAACGACCCACTTATCTTTGAAGATAATACTCTACTATGTATCGCGCTATAAACAAGAAAGGAAAAAAAGAAAAAAAAAAAGCGTTTTGACACCAATTTGAAAAGGGATGGAAGCAAACGAAAGAGGGGAGGCAGCAGACACTTGAATTGTTCCCATCCATAATTTTCCAACTTATTAAAAAGGAAAGTGGATCCCTCACTCTCCCTAACCTTCCCTCTTCTTCCAGATAGCCTGTAAGTGAAAGCATGATCATACATACATTCCTAGTACTAGAAAAAGTTTGTGGAAGTGCACATGTGTAAAAGAGTTTATGAGAAAAGGATTAGATATAGGAATTCCAGGCAGAAAAGAAACCTACCTCAGGTGCCAAATAACACAGTCTTCTCCCACCAGTATCAAAGAAAAAAGAGAAATCTGAAGGATCGTCGTCAGGAATGTATGTGGGTTTAAATGATGCAAAGTCGGCCAAGTAAACCCAATTCCATGATGTTACTAGCACATTCTCACACTTAATATCACCTACATATGCAAAACAGAAAATTCAGATTATACGCAAAACACAACTCTGTGATACCGATAACCAACCAATATTACAGATGTGAACAACTCACCATGACAAATCCCAAGTTCATGACTTTGCTTCACCGCACATAACAGCTGAAATATAAATATAAAGCTCCCATGTGATCACTCTTATCTTAATTTCAGAACACATACACAAAAATAAGTGTCATAAAGAAACAAAACAAAACCTGAAAAGCAAGCCATTTTTTCTCCACAAGGCTAAGGAAAGGCCTTGTACTGAGCCGATCATGCAAGTTATTGAAGAAATATTGTCGGAGTAGATATGCCGCCTTGTCGGTTTCCAGCCAAAACTGCCCATCATAGAGTACATTCCCATCAATATAAAAGATCCACACTCCATTTATGTAGATGAGATGCTTAAAGATTCATCAAGGTACTACCAATCACACAATTATGAAGTACGGAGTAGCAAATACACATAATTCTAAAGCAAATGAGAGTAGCTTGGTACTTTAGATACTATATCCATCAACATTAATTGAACCCGAATGACCTTCAACGTCAAAGTCTATCAGAACTGGGCTAGTGGCCTCTCCTTTACAGCATAATTAAGGTAATGTTGCCTACATATAACTCCCCTTTTGACTTACCCGCCAGGATCCGTTTCAGACACATTGAGGGTGTGTTGCATAATTAATTGTGGTTGACTCTGTTCATTCAGTTAGCCTTGTATGAGTCCGCCTCAGTTCCTCACATAGTCTCATGTAAGACCAACCCATATTCTTATATTTCCGCATCAAATTATAAGTTAATTGGTCGCACCCCCCTCCCTCTATGGCACCTTATTTGTTGGTGTGGCTGCTTATTTTTATTCTGTTTTAGAAATTGGCTTTATGTTTTGGAGTTTTGGCCTTTTAAGTATACAACTTTGCCTAGTTTTATGTTGAGGAACTTCTGTTCTCTTTTGTCAAGAGTATTTCTTCAACTGGGTAATGCGTATGTACAAAAAGGCATCAAGTACGCCCATACACAAAATGACAACGAAAATTATTATTGTGAGTAATATCTACTGAAAAAGAATAAAAAAGACGAGTTCCAGCTTAAGTAAAAGAGCACATGGCTCCAGATATGATCCTTTTTCCCTGCTGCATTGTATGAAGAGTTAAGATCTTCTTGACATGGCCTATGATAAGCACTGAGCAGAAACGATACCATTTTTTACCCTGGAGTCTGGCCCATGTTTTGTAGGACTTCTACAAACAGTCCAACAAAAGGTTTGACGAAGATGCAATCTTCAAGGGAAGGGCTCAAAAGCCGGCGGTGAGCCTTCAGGTGAACAAGAACTTTTTCTGTTAAGCATTTTTTTTTACTTTACAGGTTAACGAGGTTGTTCTGAAAAGAGCTTGGTTTCTTTTTATTTCAGTAATTTTAATTAATATTTGGTTCTTGGTGTTCTACGCACATTTTGCTTGTTCACGGGGTGGGGAACCTAAGTATTGGAGGCGTGGGATCAAATTTGTGAATTAGTCGTAGAGAATTCCTGAAAGTTTATGAGCGTATTGGGGTACACATTCAGGAAAAGTGATCTGGAAAAAATCTACCCATCACACAGTACATTCCCATCAATATAAAAGATCCACACTTCATTGAAGATTCATCATGGTACTACCAATCACACGACTATGAGTACGGAGTAGCAAATACACATAATTCTAAAGCAAATGAGAGTAAGCTTGGTAGCTTTAGACTATATCCATCAACATTAATTGTACCAGAATGACCATCAAGCCGATTAAAATGACATTCACTGACAATCCTATCAGCTCAACTCAATATCTCCACACTCGAAATGCCACTGAAAAGTTTCATTAAGCAGGCAACTTATAGCCGAGGCGCCGAGCATTTAAATTCCACCAAACTTAAAGCTGCCTATGAAAGGCCAAACCTTTCCACAATCTATCAACTACTATTAAATCAATTTGCAGCCAATTCGGAACTGCGAATATCAACCAAGCTCAATCTCATCAACAGCAAAACAGCCAACATTGAAAATCCCCAAAACAAAATCCAAAATCATCAACCCTAAAATTAATTGTTCCCACAAAATTCCATGAAAACTGAAACTAACCCACAACAATCAAACACAAAAGCATGAAAAACTAAGACAAACCCAGTTCAGAAGAATCAAAATAAAACCTACCCAGAAAAACAAAAGAGAAAAAGAGCGAGAAAGTTGAAATCTTTACACAAACCTGAAAAGGCCAAACATGAGGATGTTCAATATTGCGAAAAGTGTCACGAATTAGATAAAGACGCTTCTCATAGTCTCTGAGATCGATCTGATCACCTCGTTTGAAGTAAACTTTGACAATAACAAGACCTTCATCGTGTTTACATTGTATAGATTTGAAGAAACGACCACGACCAAGAACTTCTTTAAGAACTAAATTGTATGAAGAAGGTAAGTCATGAAGATAGTACTCTGTTGCTGATGCTTGTGTTGTTCTTGCAATCTTATTTCCCATTCTAGTACCTCTCTTACCTTAATCTAATCCTCCAAACAATTTATATTTTCAAATGGAGAAGAAAGGTATTTTGGTCAAAAACTTGACCTTGGCTTTCTCTTATTTTACTCCTTACTCATTTTTTATTTTTTATTTTAATTTTTTTTATAAGTTAAGAAAACTAGGTTAATGTTCTCGGGTAGATCAACTTATCTTATCTTTTCGAATGAGTAAGGTAAGTTGAAGTTACCCGCTTTCAACCCAGGGACATGAATGTTCCAATAGAAGCCATGAACTCAGCTACCTTGTTGGTTTCACGAAAGCAATGTTTAATTATCACCCCATCGAAAAATGAAGCTCTAATTTCACATCCTTGATAATAATATAGATTTCCCATGAAATTTGTCAAGTACTACGAAGTGAGTTGATAACACATAAATTATCACCTTCCACAATTACCTTCGAGATTTCTAATTGTTTAGCGGCTTAAATACCTTCTTTTAAAGTGAGAGCTTCCTCGACAAGAATACTATTAGATCAGCACTTTTTTGCTCCTAATAAGACGACTTTACCATTATGATCTCTTATACAATATCTTAAAGCAGCTTAATAGCCTTCTATTCTCGAACCGTCAAAATTTAGCTTTAAGAAATCGTTTCTAGGCTTCTCCCACCAGATTTCTTCTTTACTAGATTTGATTCTAGTTGACTTGTCTTTTTCGGGATTATTGGGGGTCCTTAAATCTAGTCTCATTCCAGATCTTAATGTTATTATTACATAGAATGATAATTTTGCTGACGTTGATATGAACGTTGTTAAAGATAATGTCATTTCTATAAAACCATGCATTTCACCAAATAAAGATAATTTTAATGAAATTATCTTTTAGAATTAAGTCTTTTGAGATAATTGAGTTTCATAATGAAACTTTGACTTGTGATATTATCATAACTTGACAAGAAATTGTTAAAGCTAATATTATTCATGTCTTGGATAACCGAACCAATCAAAGGACATTCGTAAAAGAAATGATCTTTGTTTTTCATATGATGGTTGCACAAAACATAATTAGGTGGGACGTTAATATAACTTTTAAGAAGTCTACCTTTTACTCATTTGCTCTTGTTCACTTCCTTTTGCCATATTTTGACCCGTCTTGTTTGCTTCTTATATACTCGATTTTTTACCCTTCTTGTTTGCTTCGGATATACTCGATTCGGTAGTACTCCGTACAAAATTAAATACAAAGAGCATTAGCCAAAGCCCAAAAACTAGACTGGGCAAACAGATCGTGTTGTGTCAGGTTCAGGTTCATGTCCATGTCACATGTAAACGGGTCGCAAACCCTTCAACCCAAACCTGACCCAATTAAGTATCGTGTCGTGTTCGTGTCGACCCACTTACATAAATTGGTCATCAAGCCTCAACCCTAACCCGTTAATTTCGTGTCGAGTTCGTATCGTGTTTTCGTGTCATGTCTATTTTTGGAAAGTATTAAGTATATTTATGTGATGTAGGATCAAAAAAATTAGGATCAATTTAGTAATCAGGTCATTCGTGTCGTGTTCGTGTTTAGAGAGCTCAACCCAAACCCGACCCAATTAAATCTAGCGTCGTGTTCGCATCGACCCACGTACATAAATGAGTCATTAAGGCTCAACCCAAACCTGTTAATTTCGTGTCGGCTTCGTGTCGAGTTTTCGGGTCGTGCCATTGTTTGCTGGTTGTACCGAAAACCATATGAAACGAAATTAATTGAAATAATTCGACTAAGAATTAATTATACTAAGTCGAGTTAGTCGTTACACCAAATAACAGATAAAATTTTCTATGCGGAAATTATGAACAAAGAGTACTTCATAGAGATATTTATTCTTATATAATGCGGCTTCACACAATAAGGAGTACTAGTGTGTAATATTTGTCCTTTTTATTAAGGTGAGCTTAAAAAAATATCCCAACCTTTGGCTAGTATGTAAACTGTAGAACCAGTTGTACATGTTGTATAGTACAGAATCCGAGCTTTATAAAAAATAACTCGAGCTTACACTTACAAATTATGAGTTTTATTTAAAAGAATCCGAGCTCCATTATAAAGTATTGAACTTATAAAATTATAATGAAACTCAAAAATAATACTCCCTCCTATTCACGTTTTCTTCCTTATTTTCTTATTTGGTTATTCGGGTTTTTTCTCTATTTCCTTTTTTGGGTTGATTTGTATGATCCAAATTCAATGGCATGTGGGTAGTATGTTTTGTGTGGTCCAAATTCACTTCCTTATTTCATGTGAAAAAAGAAAATGGGGAGAATATAGTGAATAGAAAGGAGTATATGTAAGCTCAATTAGATTTTAATGTTTGGCATGAAAAAATTAAAATATAAATGAAAATTATAAAAGCTCAAAAAAATACACATAAAATCATTTAGATTTGTTATGGTTGTACAATGCTCTTGTACAACCAGTTGTATAGTAGTATTTGTGGGATTATTCTTGTTAAAATCAAAAGGCCGGGTTATTTTCGGAATACTTGACAAACTTTGGGTTATTTTTGTTAAATTTGCCTTTTATTAACTACGGAGTGCCTTTTAACGTATGTCATTTACATGTTACTGGTTTCTGTTTTATGTAAAAATAGCGTAAAACTTAGTTACTAGTTAGAAGAAACATGCAGATTAATTTTTAAGTAAGATGGATTTACATTATTGTTTCCCGGTAAACCCGACCATTTTGACGAAGAAGAGGGACAAGATGAGATATTTGGAATCGAAAATAAGAAAATGAAATTAAAAAGGGTTATTTCATGGGATTAATTCAACATAAGCCCTCTTTTCTCATATTAATTCACCCAAGTGTTTAAGTGGGAAAAAAATCATTTAATTTGTACTAAACCCATGTCATAACTGACCTGTTAATACCGGTTTTCCAATAGGTTATTTTTTTTTTCTGGTTCCTTCTTTATTCTTTCTTTCTTCTATTTTATTTCTTCATCCTTCATTATCTCTCCTAATTCTTCATTTCTTTTTAAGCATTCTTTATCTCTTCTTCTTCACTTTTCGTTGTTAATTATCTACCATTCGTGAGAATGACCAACTACACAAGTCTCAAACGATGGTGGCTAATTCATTTCTTCATTCTCCCTGCAAATTCTTTATTTATTCTTTTTCGTTCTCCATTCATTCTCCATTAATCATCAAACACATTAAAACCTAATTAATTCTCTATTCACTATTCGAGGTAAGACACTACTTTTAATGTGGTTATTACACCGAATGTTGAACATTCACACACCAAATCAAATAATAACAGATTCACAGGTTTATCAAAAAGGGAGTAGATATTAGAGTTAACTTTTAACATTAGTAATGGCAGAAATTCGGAGAAACTCTTTGTCATCGGAACGCCCTCTTGATCCAATAATCAAACAAATTGAAGGTCTAATTCTAATAATCAAAACAAGAACTTCTTTCAAATTTTAAAAAGAAAAAAACAAACACAACAAAAACAATCAATCAAAACAACCTGAAGATCTAATAAGGTCTGCATCTTTCTTAATTGTATTATATATTTTTTTTTTTGGTAAAGATAAGCGGATTACATCCAAGCTAGCTACAAATGTAATAAGCAAAAATAAACAACATAACGAAAAAACGAAGAAACACAAACTAAGTAAGAAATGGAACATTGGCACATAGCGAGGCCACGCAACGCCTCCCATGTCCTGATGAATTAGCTGGAAAAGCGAGTTTGGCATATTGGCATGATTTACCCGACATAGCTGGTGTGGTTGACTCACCCCAAGATTAGCCATCCAATCGACACACTTATTCGCTTCTCGATAAATATGGACAATCCGCACTCGCCACGGGTGTTTCATCAATGAATGATTTACAAATCTTCATAAAATGAGAATGCGCTATTCGGTAAGGCTTATCCATCTCCATCAAATCTGCCACAATCATCGAGTCCGCTTGTATAATAAGCCGCGGTATTTGCCTCTCGATAGCAATCATTAGTCCACGCCGCAAAGCCATAAGTTTCGCTCTCGTTACCGTAGCAATTCCCAATTTATATGCGAATGATTCAATAATCTGCCTACTCAAATTTCAAAATATTCCCCCGGCACCTGCAGGTCCTGGGTTTCTTTTCGAAGCGCCATCAATATTCAACACGATCCAGCCCCATGGTGGCGCCACCCATCTAATTAAAAATTCACGGTGCACCTGTTCTTTCGAGTTAATGCAAATATGCAATGATTCCCTTGCATTAATGACTTCCCAAACACACTGTGAGAGGAACGTGAAAGCATTGTCCGGAATATCATCGTCCTCCCAAAAACACGGCAATTTCTCCATCGCCAAAGCCACCAAACAATCACCGTAAAAGTACTCGCCCAAGCTTGAAGTTCATTATTGCCTTTGTGCAATAAATTGAAAACAATCCATTCATGTGTAACACCCCCAAATATAAGAGTGTCTTACCAAGGACCACCCGAGGATATAAGGGCGTTACCATCTCGTTTTACCGAGGTCGTACACATCACATAAGCAATAATTAAACATGAATTTAAATAATGTTTAAAGGTTACAAAGTCTCCAAAACCAAAACTGCTAAACAAAGTCATAAAGTATAACTACTGTTGGCTAAAACATGATACTAAAGTGATGACACGCCCGTCCACATCCCGCAAGCTGGCATATCAACCATCAGCTATTATTCTTATTATTATTATTATTATTATTATTATTATTATTATTATTATTGTTGTTGTTGTTATTGTTGTTATTGTTATTGTTGTTATTATTATTATTGTTGTTGTTATTATCATCATCATCATCATCATCATCATTATATACTCCTTCCCGTCCACTCCAAAGGTGAACCCACTTTTCCCCACAAAAGTGGGTCCTTGTTACCTTTGGACTTTGGAGTGAATGAGAGTGAATAGTTAATATTATAGAATCTTTTCTCCTACGCGTCTTCTAATATAGTTCTTCTTCTACTACACTATTTTTAGTAATATATCACCTACTTAAACTCTATAATAATCTACTACACTTCGAAGGATTTGGACTTTCTTTAGTTTTGCAAAGAACAGGCACTTTTTTGAGAGTACGAATGCACGAGAATGGGTGTCATTCAATTTGTCGAGGGGCAGAGAACGTGATTTAGATGCTTGGCCGTCAACATTTGCAGTGGTAATTTGGTGGTTATGGCATTGGAGGAACTGTCGAGTATTTGGAAGGAGTGAGGAGATTGTGCCTAATACGTACCAGTTTTTGAAGCAAAGGATTTGGGAGGTAATTAATGCCAAAGAAAGCATGGAAGTGGTGTTTCGAGGGGATATGCGGAATAAGCAGGAAATTTTTGTGAGATGGCTAGCGCCCCCGCTTCATTGGCTGGTTTTGAATATTGATGGAGCCTCGAGGGTAATCCGGGTCCTGCGGGAGCTGGGGGAATTATTCGAGATTCTTTGGGCAATATTGTAGAAGCTTTTGCAGAACAGTTGGGAGAGTCAACTGTAACAAGGGCGGAGTTAATGGCACTGCGAAGAGGCTTGATGATCGCTTTAGAGAAAGGGATAACCCAGCTCATTATTCAAACGGACTCAAAGACGATTATGAATTTCATGGAAGACGACTCGACAATCCCAGCAGCTCACTCACATATGAGTAAAATTTGCAAATCGTTCATCTTGGATTCGGCCTGGAGGGCTGAAATGCATCATACATATCGGGAAGCTAATAGGTGTGCGGACTGGCTGGCGAACTTGGGTGTACAACAAGCTTATCAGCTAGTTCGGTTCGACTTATCAAATATTCCGAGACCTCTCTTTGAGCTTGCCCAACAAGACGTCGGTGGTGTCGCTTGGTCTCGCTTGATTCCAGCTTCTGTTTTGTAGTTTGGTAGCGTTGTAGTACTGTTTTTTCTTTTTTTTTTCCGTTTGT
>JAGPOY010001306.1:0-17912 GCA_018983105.1 Silene uniflora
TTTTAAACGTAGGTATCAATCCAAAAACTTTTGATCTCTTAAGTACTGCCTTGGAGAACTCTTAAGAGTTTAAAGTGGTCAATATTATAACGAAAATTTGTGTTTTGTTTTTTAGGTATTAAATGTTTGTTTATTAAATAATATAAGGATTTAAGAATTAGTCTATGAAATGTTAGTGTAATTGATAACGAAAAAAGGCGTCACAAGTTATAAGAGTAACGGTGTTATGATGGAAGTTTGCCAAATGGTATTCTGGGAAAGAAAAAGGTGACACAAGGGTACCATATGTAGAAACTTAAATTTAGGGGCAACATGTGTAATATATCAAAGTTCAAGGCTACCATGAAAAATTTTCAATATTATAATGATACAGTTAATTAAATTTTCACTTAAAAGAGAGATATCCGTACCAATAAAACAATAAAGAGAGTATTATTTTTTAATTATTATTTTATTGTCACATCATCAAACCTAACGTCCATTTAACAACTTTTACATTAGGGGTAACATGGACAAAATAATGGAACCTCAAGGGTACCATAAGCAAATGCTTAAAAGTAGGGGTAGTATGGAAAATCTGACAAAATTAAGGGATATATATATATATATATGACAGGAATTTTCGTATTTCAATTATGATAGAAAAAAATAGAAAAAAAACAATGAGCAAATATTAATGAGTAAAAATTGAAAAAGATGGTGTAATTCTTACTATGTTATTACATATAATGAGTAGCAATTGTCAGGAGACTATCAAAACATCAATTGATTTTTTTTTTAACAGTATCAAATGATTGAGACGGGGGACTATCAAAACATCAATTGAATTTTTTTTAACAGTATCAAATGATTGAGACGGGGACTATCAAAACATCAATTAAAATTTTTTTTAACATTATCAAATGATTGAGATGGAGGGTATCAAAACATCGAATGAGTTGAATGTTCGCCCCAAAAAAATTCATAGCAATTAAAGGTGAGTCAATTTTTATAACCCGTGCAACGCACGGGCATGAAATCTAGTTACTTATAGTCTTTAAATCCATTAGAACATGGGACCAAGGGAACAGTCAACTATTTTGACTTCACAATCTTTACCATTCTTTGCTAGAAAAAAAAAAATCTCTTTGTTTTGCGTTGTAATGGACGTAGCAAAGGTTACACGGTTGAGCGATATTATGTTGTTCTGGTTATAATAATAGAAGTTTAGCAAGTCTCGGCTCAAAATAATTTGGCTGCCATTATTTACACAAATCTGCATCAAACCTGCATTCATTTCTTCACTTGCGCTGCAAAATACTTGTACTAAATTTACATACTAAACACACACACAGAAGCGCTATTAGCTTAACCAGTTTAAAACGGGAGAGTTTTACCAACCTTATGGTCCGACCTGCCTCTAATAAACCAGATGGATGGTATACATCCCAAATAAATATTTGAGCTATAAAATTGATAAATTGATTTTCAATGGAGCGTACATCGGTTGTTCTGAGTTGCTGACACATCACAAAGTAGACTCGCCACAAAGTATTATTCCCTCACAGGTAATGAGAAATAAGACCAACTACAATGGCAGCATTGAAAAGTATAATGTAAATTGAAAAGGAGAGCAACTTTCAAAGAGTAATCAACACAGATGAAGAGCA
Organism: Silene uniflora; assembly: GCA_018983105.1. Lineage (NCBI taxonomy): Eukaryota > Viridiplantae > Streptophyta > Magnoliopsida > Caryophyllales > Caryophyllaceae > Silene > Silene uniflora. Next base: position 1,650 of record JAGPOY010001306.1, read on the forward strand.
ATACTACTAATCAACGTCCCAGCAATGCAACACGATCCTTTTGTACTGCTTGTGAAAGGTTGATGTCGAAAAGCTCACAGCGTATAGGCATCTCCATTTCATAAAAGGGGTTCTTCAACACATAATCAGTATACAGCTCATAGATAAATTTCAAAAGATTCTCCATGTGTTGTGTCCCAGGCTCACAGACCACGAAAAACTTTGTTCCTACAAGATGCCGCCGAATACATATGATGAGATAAAACTATTTAGAATCACTATGCTATGTCACCAACATGAATTACAAATATCTTCAGTGTATTTCATCAGAGCAATATAGATACATGGGTAATACTGTTTGATCAATATAAACAGCCAGAACAAGAAAACATAATACTGTTTTGCTAAATTTAAGAAATTAACCACTTAAAAGATTTTCTTTGCTCCAATCTGACACTCGTTGATCAATGTCAACCCCTCCCTACTCCTCAACAAACCATGCATCATGGGTATGTGCTACAAATTGGTGAAACATTACGTAGTACTGTTAATTTTCTGTTTCCTTAGAACAATGTAAGCTTTCACCAAGCCACGTTACCCTAATCTAGACTCCACTTTCCATGGTAAAAAAAGATTATGTATTAATCCCTAACAAATAATAATGTCTGAGAAGATTCTAAATGAGTTTAATCACACAACTCACACACGCACCACTAAAGATCGCTTCCCTCCCCAGAAGCAAAGGTCCCAACCATGTCAATGTTTTGAGTCATAACTCTCATGCGATAACCATAACAAGAAAAACACACACAAAAAATGCCTTACAAATTTGAAGTCGGAAGCATGGACTAAAATGATCATTCAACCTAAACTCCTATGGGTGTGTTTGGATTGAGGATTTGCCGGGGGGTGTATTGGGAGAGCGATAATAACCTTTGCATGGAAGTGGAAGGATTTGAAGGGAAGTGAATATGGATCCCTCATTCCCTCCATTACGCTCCTCCAAGACAAATAATACCCCCTTCAACAAAGGAAAGATTTGGAGGGAAAATTCTCTACCTCCATTCCCCTCCCATTCCCTTAGATCTTTCCCCCTCCCATTCCCTTAGATCTTTCCCCCTCCCCTCCCTTCCACTATATGTACCCAAACATTCAAACAAGGCCTTAGGATCTATTCATAGTCAATTTAGTCAGCCCCAATCTTTAAAAGTGGCAAATTGACCCCAACGGTTTGAGTCTATGTGCAACTTAGCCCCTTATCTTTACATAAATGCAAATAACCCCATTACTTTTAAGATATGAGCAGTTAAACCTAATTTACAATTTTCTGTTAATACTCGCCGGAAAAGGGTGTGTGGCACCGAGAAATGACTATAATTAATTATATACAAGAAATAAACAATCCTATAATACACATTTTCAGCTAATTTCAATTACTTGCGGGAATAGGATGAAAGGTCCTAAAATATACATTTTCAGCTACTATAGCCCAGTAATCCAATATCCGAATTCATTTTTCTACTTAGAACGCAAATACAAACTCGTGTTATTGCTCCAACAAAATCATAAAATAAAAAAGTTTTACCAATTTTAACCAAGATAACAACATTTTACAGAAAATTGAATTCATATAGAGAAAACGATACGAAAGTTAATGAACATACAACAAATAACGTCTATTGGTGCTAAGTAAACATTCAATTACGAAAGGCAGAGGGTCTTTGAAGTGAAGTAAAAGCCGTGAGCTTTCGAATAACGAGCTTCATATTTCAAAGAGAGAGAGAGAGAGAGGTTGGACAGAAAAGGCGTGAGTGCATAATGCAAAGTTTGCAGTAGAGACAGACTTTGAATTATGCAGTGATTGTATACTGCATTAGATGAGCGTAACGTGTCTTTTACGAGTAATTCATAATTATAGTTGATTCTCCGTTGCCATGTCACCTTTTTCCGGTAAGTACTTGACTGAAAATTGTAAATTAGGCTTAATTGCACTTATTTAACGACAAGGGGCTAAGTTGCACATAGACTCGACCCTGTGGGGTCAATTAGCCACTTTGCCCCAGTGAAAAATGGTTCCACTATCCATAAAACTCGCAATGTAAGCTCCATCACAGATATAGACGAGTCCTAATACTGACTTTCAAAAATCTGACATCCGCTCCCCAAGCATTTCACAAGTACGATCCAATACACTAATCCACAACATATGCATCAGCAACTACTAATAATCCAAATAATCCGCGACAACAAAAATTGCAAAAGATGATCATATCGTACCAGTAAGGGACTGGAAGCAATGGAGATCAAAATTATCAGCTTCAAGTAGTTCAATACCATTGCAACCGGAAACCGGAGATAACTGCTGCGAAATGGCGTGCATCGAATGCCATAAACTCGCTAATCTCAATGTATCATTCGTATCCATTCTACCAGCTGATCCATAATCCTAATCAAATTATTACATTCATCAAAACACTAAATTTTTCAATACTAAAGCAAACCCTAATTTCACTGAACAATTGCAATTTAAGTAGTTGATTACGGAAAAAATGGGGATTGAAGTGTTTACCTTGTAGAAGATGAGACCTCCGGACTTGTTGATTATGTACAGACAATAAATCGCCGCCATTCCTTTGAATATGAGTAAATCAATGGAGTAAGTTAATCGATCTCCTCGAAACCCTAATTTTTCTAGGGTTTCTGTGAGGGGAGGAGAAATCAATTGTGAAATGTACGTTCAGATGGCAATCGGAATCCCAATTTGATTGAAGAACTACAGATTAAAGTGAAATTGATTAAGATTTGAGATCGAATTAGTATGAATTAAATTGAGGGAGAACAAATTGGGAATTTTATTTGAGGTAAGAGCAAGAAAGAGAAAGAGAGGAATTCTTTTGTCTCATGCTCTGAGCGAGGTTAGTGACGGAGGCGAAGTTGAAATCATTACGAAGTGGCTACTGGCTAGTGAGTAGTGAGCCAGGTCGGTTGGGTCACTTAGGTGGGACTAGCGAGCCATGTCAGTTTATGTTCCAAGTATTTGGGTTAGGTCGGGTTATTCAAGGGTCCGAAAAGGTGGAGTTTAGTAGTCGGATTGTGAACAAATTCAGATCCTCTATTAAATTGCAGACCGGATATGATAGGTTACTTCGTGTTGCGCAATTTGTCGTTCTAAACTAAAGTGTGTATCTATCATCATCTTTTTATTTGGAAAGTTCTGGTCCATTAGGCCGACTTTATTACTAGGTTGATGAAGATACACAACTACAAAATTTACCTCATTTGTTGGATGTTTAAAGTTCAATCTTTTGTTGTTTTTTTTTTCTTTTAGAACTCAACGTTTTCTGTCTCAATTTAAAACTCTTAGCTCATGAATGTCATAGTATAAAGTACTCCGTATATGTTTAATACATCTGTATAGCAATGTCCGCTCATCGTGTTCTCTAATCACGGTAACCGGATAAGGTTATAAAACTTCGTAATTCATAGTACCGAGCATCTCAAGCCATAACTCTGTAAGCCTTTAACCCCATTTAAACAGTTCAATTATCGAGTAATTTATAATTTCATAAACCTCAATTCAATTTATCAAACCAGTCTATTTCTACTAGTCCAATTTAACCAATTACTCAATTGTTATAAATGACATTAAGGGACGTTAATTGTAATTGAGATCTTGATCTTCAAAGTCTAAAACCTAAATAACTACAGCAAGTCACCAACCACCATGTTCGTTGAAAGGCCATTAGACAGCCACGCCTTGCCCAAACTTTGCATTCGTAGTACCGTTTATGTTCCCACATTTCCTAGTCCTTTTCCCCCTTCCTCATTATAAAGTCCCTCATTTTGTCTGTTAAATTCCTCCCACTTTTTTGGCGCCCACTTTTCTCACGTACATTATACCGACATAATAACTAACCTCTCTTATTCTTCACTTTTTGCCAATTAATTGATTAAAATGGCGCAACCAAATATAGAGATCAACGGTCTCAAATTCACGTACCCTGGAATCGACGGCCATCCGCCTCCGGGATCCACTCCTCTCATTCAAGATTTCTCCGCCACGCTTAATGCCGGTGACCGATGCCTCCTTGTCGGCTCCAATGGTGCTGGTGAGGGCCCCATTCCGTTTTAGTTTTTGGTTCAAATGTTTGTCAAGATCTCGCTCGTCTTTGGGTCTTACCCGAATTCTCATATGAGACCGTCTTATAGTAATCTCTAATGTTAATTGCATTTTGTATTTGTTTGAATTAGGGAAGACGACGATATTGAAGATATTGGGAGGGAAGCATATGGTGGAGCCACAAATGGTTCGGGTTTTGGGGCGATCCGCTTTTCATGATACTGCCTTGACTTCTTCTGGTGACCTTTGCTATCTTGGTGGAGAGGTTCATTTCCATTTTTAATCTATTTTTCTATTCTATTGGTTTTAAACAAGTAATTGTACTATTGTTTGGTATGAGTAGCCCAATTTACAATGGCAAATGCAGACGGGTTTTGAACCCGAGCCTTAGGTGCTCATCCCAAACAATTTAAGTTAAGGATGAGTGCTTGTTGTAATACTGCCTCGCGATCAAGGCTAGAAGGTCTCGTACAGTGGTTAAGTACTCATATAGATCACCATTGTCGATGGTAAAATGGTCGCGTTCATGGAATTGATCACTAGCTATGCTTGTTAGTCCGTAATAGTTAACTCTATGAGCAATGTGGTTTACATCAAGCATAAGATGGTCTTACTCTTGCACAAGTGTCTGCGATTTTGAGATGAAAATGTTGTTTTCAAACAGACTGTATTCTCTTACATGGCTTGATTCTCTGCTGTTAAAGCTTTAGAGTAGACAAGATTGTTCGCAAATACTGTTATGTTTTAGATGACTGTTTATCAGAAATGATTATGTGTGTGATTGTTCTTAGACTGAATCAAGTGAACACACATCTGTGATTCAAGTCATATGTTAATCCACATTAGTGATGTTTATTGGTGCAGTGGAAGCGAGATGTTGCTTTTGCTGGATTTGAAGTTTCTATACAGATGAATATTTCTGCTGAGAAAATGATATTTGGAGTAGAAGGTGTAGATCCTGCCAGAAGAGCTGAACTAATCAAGGTATGTTGCAGCATGATTTTCTACTGCTGATGCATACCAATTTGTTCTTACTAGCAGTAATCATGGCTGAGGTTTTGCTGAAATTAGTAGTCAAATATGAATATGTTTCTTAGAGTTTTGGTGGTGTAACACCACACGTAAGATCAAATCGTCAAGAAAACATATGAAATGTTGTAGCTAAGACAAGCTAACCTCCTCAACAAAGCTAGCATGGAAAAATTCATTTACTGTTAAGTGACAACAATCCGCACATTCTCCTCGTTTTGGGTCTAGATTTTTCTTGGTGTAAAAGGGGCCAAAAGGGAAGTTTTGATGCATATGGGATTTGAACCCAAATCGTAAGCACCACAGTAGGCCTATATAATCAACAAATTTGATCACTCTCGACTCTCATGTGGCAGGAAAGCTGCAGTGGTTCCAATCAGTGAGAATATCATAAACAATTTTACTGATAAGAGGGTGATGACATGGGAAGTGAGTAGTTTTATCCCATTTTATGATGCTTTCATGTAGGCATCGACAATGCATCAAGTGGCCCAAGCATATCCGCTAGTCCGCGTCTAGCAAATGTACAAGCCTGACAGTTATATTTCGTCTTGTGGTAGTACTTGGTTTAAAGGGTGGAAGTGAATTTCGGTGATTAGATGATGAAGATAAAAATTAAGAAGAGAACATGTTCTCTGGAAGCATGTCTGTTGTTCTAAGTTCCTATCTACCAAACTATCTTTTTTATAAGTATTAGAAAAAAGGTTGTATATAAAGAAAGGAAAATGAAATTAACTATTAAATCTTCAAATAGGTACTCGACATCGATCTGTCTTGGAGAATGCACAAGGTATCTGATGGTCAGAGAAGAAGAGTCCAAATATGTATGGGTCTTCTGAAGCCATTCAAGGTATTTCTTGTGTGTTTTGGTTTCAGCTCCCTTGTTCATGGCCGCCTGTATTATATGTCGTTGAACTCAATTTAACTATTTTATAGGTTCTTCTACTTGACGAAATTACTGTTGATCTTGACGTACTGGCAAGGGCCGACCTCCTTAGCTTTCTCAAGAAGGAATGTGACGAGAGGCATGCTACAATCATCTACGCAACACATATATTTGACGGACTTGAGAGCTGGCCGACACATATTGTGAGTTTAACTTTACCTTTTGCTGTTTATTAGATCTCGTTAAGAACATGTTATATTCAGCTGGTTTTTTTCTCTTCCGTTAACTGAAGCAGATTCTGTTTCCTTTAGGTGTATGTGGCTCAGGGCAAGTTACAGCTATGTATGCCTATGGATAAAGTTAAAGAACTGAGCAAGCTGTCACTCATGGTAAGTTCCTTGTTATCAAGGTGCTCTATTTTGGCGCATCTTATATGAGTCAGATTGACTCGCTAAAATGTATACGCTTCTTACTTTGTCAAGTAGCAATCCGTTGTAGCATTCATTTATTATGAGTCATTCGCAACCACAGGGATCACAATTGCCCTTGAAGGCGCTGTGATTATGACCGTCTTTCTGTAGGAGTCCTAATGACAAGAGGCTATGATTTATTGTACTCTTTTAGCTAAGCTCATAATTTCTTTAAGCCTTATGGGAGTTTTTTTTTTTCCTGGTGAGAAAGCCTTATGGCAGTAAGCCTTAAGACTTGTAAATAGTGGAGTAAAGGGGCTTCGGATGCACGCAGCCTTACTAGTTTGTTAACAAGGTTGGAAAACTTTGCGGGCTAAAGTAGTTCTCAATATGTTAGTGCTGCATTCTCTCTTTTAACTCAAAATGAGCTAGCTATTGGGGAATGATAACCCAGAAGATCTTTAAGTGACAGTTTTTGGGGGGTTTTGTTGACAGAGAACTGTCGAGAGTTGGTTAAGGAAAGAACAAGACGAAGAAAGGAAACGAAGGAAAGAAAGAAAAGCAAAAGGGCTACCAGAATTTGAGAAGAAAATTGATGGGAGCCGAGTGATAGGAGACCCTGCTCATGTTGCAGCTCGTGTAATCAACAATGGATGGGCTGCAGGAAGGCTTCGTTCCACTGTTGCTGGCGAAGAAAACTTCACTTTGAGTTCAAACCGCGTTCTAAGATGATAACTTTTACTTACATTCAACTTCCATGTATGAAACTTCGAGATGCCATTATTATTTTTAGAAGCCGATGTTCATGCCTTCTGCAAGAACAATCGTTCCAGAATTACACATTACAAATTTAGACATTTATGTTATCTCAATTATATTGCTTACTAATGCATAAATCTATTAAGTTTATCTGTATTGTTTTTACTATTTCATAAATGGCAAGTAGATTTCACGTGTGTACAACATCTCTGCAATCCTACAGTGGACAAGAAACATAGTTTAAGACGTCATCCTTTGACTGACAGAATTCGAGACTAAAAGAACATTATGACAACAAAAGCCGGAAGCTAGGCTTAGTATTGGATATGTGAGGCAGTGTTAATTGTATTTACGCTACGACACCCTTGGATGAGAACTGGCACAGCAAATATACATCACAAGAAGGTAAACTGTGAAACTATAACGAGGCTCTACTCTCGATAACAATTCAATTCAAAGTGTTATCGATAATTCAGTTCTTAACCCTCTTGCGCATGGCCTTTAAGGGACACCTCTGGCTGAATCCTGATCACGTGGTTTCGTGGAAGTGTATTCAAAGAACCCCAAGTCACAAAGATCAAGACAACAAAAGTCTCGATAACAAATAATCAAAGTTAATATTCGACAAAAACCTAGATTATAAAATAATACGAATTGCTATTTTTGTACTGAAATAGTGAAATCTCAACCCGAACATTGATCAAAAGAAGGGAATGAAGACCAAGCTTGTCCGTAATCTTGATTTAACCAAAACCTTATCGATATACTCCCCTTTTTCTCTCTAAAAACCCTAGCCTCCATCAATCAAAGTCGGGGCTTCCATCGATCTTTATCGATCGATGGTAAGCCCCATAAAAGTTTATTTATCAATTATTAGTATTAAATATTATGAAAATATTATGAATTCATTAATAAAAGTCTCCCTTTTGGTGAGATTCGTTTGTCTGTCTCCAATTTCGGTGTGTTTTCTATCATTCCTATCATTCTAGGGTTTTGTTTTATTGGAAATATAGATAAGAGCGATTTGTTGATGATTTGTCATATGACTCTACAATGGATACGCGTTATTCGCCAACGATCTGTGGTGCCGATAGAAGGTAAATTTTCTCCATCAATGAATCAAACGAAGGATCCCCTTAAAAAGCTACATGAAGAGAACGATACAAGGACGAGCCGAACTGTCATATCATGTTTTGAGATCCCTAGTTTTACGAGAGAAATTTTCCTTTGGCATCTATTAGATTTGTTGTTTTCGATTATACCTATCTGTTGTAAGTGCCGTTTGGCGATTTATTAATGAATTGATTTTTTCCTTCAAAAAAAAAAAAAAAGAATGTGACCGTCAATAGTACTCGTATTATAAACATGTCACGCACTACTGCTTACATTTCAGAATTATATTAAGAATCTACGAAGTATTGATGCACAATAAAAATAGCTAGATAAGCATTTGACTACACAACTTGGTTTCATTATAGAACATAAAACAAAAGGCCTCTAATTCAATAGCAGCTCTCACTTCAACCTGGTCCCAAGCCGAACCTGTCATCTAAGACTGCAAAAACATGGGACAATATTTAAATAATGCACAGTTGAAATATAATCACAAAATTAACCTCAAAGGTAGGGGACTTGTGTTCTCCTAAGCAATTGTACGAGGCAGTCTCGTGATAATCTTACCATGAGACTGTCTCATAAGATATTTTGTGTTTCGTATAATAAATAGACCTATGTTAGAATTCATAAGATATTTTGTGTTTCATACAATTGACCTATCTAAATGACATACCTTGCTTGCAATATTGTTGGAGAGCCAGTCCAGACCCTCATAAAGACCCTCACCGGATGTGGCACATGTGCTTTGGATATACCTGCCGTAACAAAGAACTGGCCTCAGTACATTTCACCATTTTAATATTCCATGAGAAAAATTATGACGTATTGATTGTGGACATAAAAGAGGGTTATAGGCATATAGCCGAGGAAAATAACTATTGGCAATATGCAGGGAGTCTAGCATGAGATCGAACCATTCCTTGTGTATTCAGCTTTCAATATGATTAATATGTTGAACATGCATGTGAGACCCACTTGTGCAAGTTTCTGGCAGGTCAACTTACCAATGACGCTGACGAAGGGAATGAAGACCAAGCTTGTCCGTAATCTCTGCAGCAGTCATCGCATTTGGAAGATCTTGCTTGTTGGCAAAAACAAGGAGAACGGCATCCCTTAGCTCGTCCTAAAAACGAACATATAGTATAAGCACCACGAATATGAAATTATTGACACACTGACTTAGAGCTGTTCTAAACAAAAACCCCTATTTTTGACTTCCGTGCAAGCTTACCTCGTTCAGCATCCTGTGCAGCTCATCCCTTGCTTCAACAGCTCGATCGCGATCATTACTATCCACCACAAAGATCAGTCCTTGGGTGTTCTGGAAGTAATGCCTCCACAAAGGACGAATCTGATCACATGTAAAATAATTAGAATAAATACAAAACGAAGCAATGTATATGCATATATCTAAATGTAAGTTAAATCATGAATTCCACATTTGCATAGACATGCAAGGAAATTCACAAACAAACTCAGGTCAATTTAGCTTATGATGACGTAGAGTGCAGATTCATGGATAAGCAATCAGCACTGGACCATATATAAGCATTGAAGAATTATAATCAAATCTCTCCAAACCATAAGATATAGATAACAATACATGCCATGGGATGATTCTTTCATCACAAATATAAGGAGATAAAAGTTGTAAGCTTAAATCGTGGAAGTAACCATATGTCTGCCACGGCATGGATAGCCTTCCCTTAACATTACTAAAGAGAAAACTGAAAGACGAGGTGGCACAAGTTCATGTAGCTTATGATTATGTTAAGTGCTGATGGAAAAATGGGTAATCAGCACAGGACCGTCAATAAGCACAAGGTTCAAGAATAGCAACAAGAATGATTAGATAGTAAATGCCTGGGGGTTCTAAGGTGTTGCCATGTAAATGATGTAATGTAAAATCATAAAAACAAAAAACAAAAAAAAAACAAAGAAAAGAGAGAATAGCTAAACATGAAATGCATGAACATGGCAGAAAAGAAAAGGTAAGATATGCGCCACAGAACGGATAATCTACATTGATAAGACAGAAAAAAACTGGGGGATAACTTATAATTGTCATAGGACCCCGTTTATTTCAAGTCTAAACACAATCCAAAAATCGTTAATGTCTATATAGCATAAAGAAAACTCCCATGCATTCCAAAAATAAATGATATATGCAAGAATGCAGCACATACCAGGTGACTAAGAACGACAGAAAACATCAAATAACATATAATTACCTTGTCTTGACCCCCAACATCCCAGACAGTGAAACTGATGTTTTTGTATTCCACAGTCTCGACATTGAATCCTATACAAAAAGCAAAAGATGACTAAATTTTCAAAATGGCTGACCATTTTCCAAATGCAAAAACTGATTTACTTTGTTCAGGTTATTATGTTAACCTCAAACATTGCATTACTATATAAAGTATGCATACAGGAAACAGCAGTCATTCAAAATTCCTATTTAGTTAACCGTCAAAAGATAGCAACAATAAGCACTTTGACAAGAGAAGGTATCAAGAGGTGGAAACGTGGCTAGCTCAGATACTTGCAGATTTATGAATTATGAAGTGATGACCATTTTCACCAGCTATCTAACTACCCATTTATATTGTCCTCAATTTGCATCACCCTCCTAGACAATCTCCCTCTCAATTAAAGCAAGAAAAGAACAAAGCGAAAATGAGCAACCTAATTCGTCATCCCAATCATCGTTTACCACATGCACTAACCATTTCTGCCTTAATCAACCAAAATAAAACGATTCAATCTATGTGCAATGTGTAGGTGCAAAAGTTCATAGATTAAAATAGATTTAAAAGGATCTTGGTTCTATGCCACATATTCACTAAATTAATTATTTAAATCAACATTGGTCAAAATGTTAAAGATTGAATGGCAGAGAGATCATACCAATGGTGGGAATGGTGGTGACGATCTCACCAAGCTTGAGCTTGTACAAAATGGTGGTCTTACCAGCTGCATCGAGACCTACCATCAAAATTCTCATCTCTTTCTTCGCAAATAATCTGCTGAACAACTTAGTGAATGATAGCCCCATCGTTTCCTACAAATCTGTCGATCAAACATTATTAGATTACTTGATCCAATCAAAATCGCCGAATTATGAAACTATAATCAAGCAAAATTATAGCATTTCTAAGGTTTGCGATCATAAATCAATCTGAAACAAATTAACGATCCAATTGAAAAAACCGACTCAGAAACGTTAGAAATCGCCGAAATAAACAGAATTATAGCATTTCTTGGATTTGCGATTTCACATCAATCCGAAACATATTACCGATTCGATTAAATAGAAATCGCCGGATTACGAAACCCTAATTAAACAAAACTAATAGCAATTCTAAGATTTGCGATTGCAAACATATCCAAAAGATATTACCAATGCAATCAAAACTAAAACAACATAAAAACGATAAAAATGACGGAATTACGAAACCCTAAATCAACAAAATTATAGCATTTGTTAGATTTGTGATCATGGATCAATACGAGAACTTTTACCGAATCAAAAAAGGTATAGATGTAATTATATGAGATCTGATGATTACGATAATGAAAAGTATGAATGTATGATGATGATTACGATGATAAAATGCGAAAATTTGTAGAGAGAGAAATAGAGCTTACATAAAGGAGAAGAAACAAAGTTAGGGATTGTTTAATTCGACGGCTGGTACATGTGGGAGATTCGTCTCTTCAAAGCTTTATATATTGCGCTATTCAACGGGCCTTCATTTTTCCATTTTATCTTAGACTCCGTTTGGCACGACACTTCAGTCTTCAGATAGCTTATTTGACCAAAGTAGTTTATTTGACCAAAATTTCAGTTATCTGAGTTTTTTTGCAAGCGTTTAGCAAGATAAGTTGTCAAATAATATACCTGAAATGCAATGCTACCCCAGGTGCTTGAAATGACTTATTTTCCATTTTTTGACCCCTTATAATCTACTTCCTCCCTTCATATCCACTCTACCATAATTGCTTTTGTCCACTATTCACAAATGTTCAATTAATTGCAATTATCTTCCAATATGTAAGTGAAAATATATTCATGTGAGATCTTGTTTAATTCGTCTTTACGAGTACATTAAAAATATCTAACTTTTATAATTTCCGCAAATACGTAGTTAACGATATTTACCGTGTAATACACGCGTTGACAAACGTGAAAAAGTAAATAGGTAGAGTGGATATGAAGGGAGGAAGTATAACATTAAATATTTATCATATCCATTTACGTCATTTTACCAAAATCAGCTACCTCTCCAGCTATTTTGTCAAACACATTTTTATACGGAGTATAATCAGTTACCTTATCAGCTCTTAATTTTCAGCTACCTTCTCAATTAGCTTTTCAGGTTTCAGCTAGCTTTTCAATTTTCAGCTATCTTTTCAGTTAGTTTTGCCAAACAGAGCCTTATTCTTATCCTTATTCTTATTTTTATTCTTATTCTTTCTTATTCTTATTCAAGACCGGTAAATCTGTCTTAAATTTAAGACGAGTTTTATGCGAGATGAACAAGACAAAAACAAAATGCATATGAAAAAGTAAAATACTTGTCATATATGTCAATGTGGGAAGATACTTCTATAATGCACATGGTACGATAATCAATAAAGAGTTGTTTATGGGTCATTCTGATTCCTTTTATTATTAGATTCGGTCGATTGTTTGTTTTTTGTGTTTCCAAATTTCACCCGAGCTGGTCGCAACACACAACGCTTATGTAAGATTTCTCACATGTATGATTGGTTATTATTCTAAATTTTTTCTGTTAGTTTTTAGTCTTGCCAATATTATGTTAGATACCTAGGGATGTTTGGTTAGGGTATTCAAGAAAGGGAAAGGAAATTATAAGGGTTAACACCGTTTGTTTGAGCAAAAGAATGATGATTGTCCCCCTACCCCCTAAATTCATGATTTTGCCCTACTAATTTGATGATTTTAGTGGTGGTAATCGCGGGCGTGTGTTAATACTTAATAGGTGAGGGAAAGGATGATGATATTTAATTAGTAAGGGTAAGCTTGTCAATTTAAGGCTTTTTTATGATTTGGTATCAAGTTTGAAAGAAAATGTTATTTTAGGTATAAGATATAAAGAAAGTTATCTTAATTTGGAATGTGAGTAAATTATCAAATTCTCCTTTAAATAATTATTTTAATATAATTAATGTAAACATTGAATCTGATTAAAATATTAATTTTAAATATATTTTCAAAAAAATACTTTTTTATTAAAAAATCATTAAAAAAAGGCCTTAGAAATTATCTATTAACTCGTATTCTGACCCTAACCTGATCCTTGACCCGTATGAACCAACCCGTATTTTGACACGACCTATACGACCGACCTGGAACCCGATCCGTTTGACAAGTCTACTCGTAGTAAACTAGTCTAACCAGTAACATGTACGGTAAATTGGTGATCCGTAAATGTATTATAGATGAAATGGAGAAGGGAGTAACGAAGAAGATGGAAATTGGTTTCCATACAGTCCCACACTTGATTTCTCAGTTCTCTTCTCACAGTTCTAAGTCTCTACCAATCCAATAACCGTAAGCTTCTCTTAATCTCCTGCATTTTCATTAATTTCTGTTACATTTGCTTCATACTTTACACTACTTTGTTATAATCCTTGACCATGAATGCTAATTGCTAAACACACTAATTTGATCACTGCTCCAAATTCTTAGTATTTTTCTGATTATATATGTATATTGTTGTCTATAGCAACCCATTTTGTTGAATTATTTGTCGGGTTTACGTTTGTTTATCTGTTTTTACCTAATTTTGTACCCAATTCAAGTACCCTTTAACTTGCTCATAATCAATTTAGATTCTTTTTTTTGCCATTTCTTGTGGCATTTATTATGATTGAAGTAATGTATTGTTACCCTAAATCCCTAATGCATGTGTTTGTAGTACTATGAGTTATGCCATTCCTTGAAAAAAATAAAATCTTTGTAACTGGGGTGGGGCTTGGGGAGAATCGTTTCTCGAGACAACATCGTCGAGTTGGGTATTTTAATCAAAGGTAAATACCTAATGTTTTATGGTGCGAGGTCACAACTCACAAGTTTTATTAATGTCGGTTTTCGTTAATTCCAAAGTTATTTTGCTACTTCCTTATATTGGCATTTTTTCTTTTGTGCAAAGGGAGACAATTTTGATGCTGATGTGTTTTGAACTGAGGTCGACACTCGACAATACCATCCTTCACTGATTGTACTTGCTACTTTGCTAGTTAGGATATGCTTCTACAGACTACATTGTTAGCTTCAGTATTGGGCCATTGTCAATTTGTTGTTGTTCTGTTTAGTTAGTTCTACTATGCTCATTTGAATGGCTTAAATCGTCCAGTTTTAACGAGATGAATGTAACTTGGTGCTTATGATAGGTTTTTCTTCGCCAATGTTCAGGACTTCAGGACCTCAAGAGCCGTATGATTTGAATAATTGAATGACTATGGCGAAGAGACAGTATACTTAATGCCAACTACAATGAGAAGAATTGCCGATCACATCTTGGTGTGTTTATTATCATTGAAATGTCCTTATTTGCAAAATTGCAGTGAACTTTCTTGTGATTTGGTGGGTAGTTTTGATGTGAAGCCATTTATTTTGAGCGATTTTTAAACGTCAAAGATTTCCAAACCCATTCATCAATAGAAGTGGCAACGATTTATAGTATTTTTTTACATCAGGAACTGGCCTATTTTTCTACCAATTGGATTTCGATAGGAACTTAATTGGAGTTATAAGGTATATTCTCTACTTGTGCAGGATATAATGAATTGAAAACATAACATTGTTTGACAAGCGTGATCATCACCTGCCAAATTTATTCTTTCGATTTGTGGACTTTGAACTAATTTGATTTCATCCATATGCTAATTTGGTGGCTTTTGGATGACTGTTGGCACTTAGCAACAATTTGTCGTGAATAATATATTGCTATGTGGCTGTGTAAGTTAATCTGTGGCACTGGGCTGCTCATTTGAAGTAGAGCTTGTAAAGCGGAGCTCGGAAAAAGAGAAATATAGGATGAAATGGCCATAACGTAGGCCTAGTATCATTTGGAAGCAAGCCTAAGTTTGGTTGTGCAAGGGCCTACCCCATAACATAAGCCTGGTATCCTGGGCTTGGATTACCATTCACATTCTGTAGATATGTGGTTGTGCAATTTCTTCAAACTATAACAACTTTAGAATGCAAAATAAGTAGTCACGAAATATAACGAGAAATATAGAAGATTATGTATAAATATATCGGCTTGAAAGCGACTACATTTCTTGAAATTTAGGTGGTATTGATTCTTTGTTCATTGACGGTTAATCCCTTTTTTTTAATAGAGGCTGTTGTTCCAGTATGGTCGCCATCTTTGTTGTCATTGTTATCGTCACTCATTATGATTGTTTCCGTTTTCTGGAGGTGTGAAACTCCCCACAATGATTTCCACTTGAATGATCCTATTCTCGTGCCAGTTTTGAATAATGTCTTATGGTTATTATTTGGTCTTTTAATCTTGATGAAACCATCTCAGCAATCTCTACGATTAGCTATGGGATCATATTGGCTGACGTATCTATGGGCTCTATGGCATGAGAACGTGATCCTCCGTTAGTCCGATACTCTTTACAACTGTGATAGTGTGATGAGCTTTGTAGCAGCTTTTAGTTCACACCACACAGTGAACTCTGTAATGTTGATGACTCTGTATACTGCAGTTGCATGTACATCTGTCTGTAGGAATTCCATAGCAATGATTCTAATACTCTTTACCACTTTGGTTTGGTTTTAAGGAAAATTTCTGTCAAGTTCATTGTAGTTTTATTCCTATTTTGGCGGTCTCAACTATCAATCAATTGTTTACGTTGTGTTTTTCGTTCACCTTCGTCCCCACCTTCCAGCCGCTGATAAATCCCTCCTGAAAACCCAC
>JAGPOY010001307.1:19034-36940 GCA_018983105.1 Silene uniflora
ATTGCTTCTTTTATATTAAACCAATCACTCACAATCAATCCAAACCGGATCGCCTAACCCGTCGGCCTGACTCGGCCGAATTACACCTTACTCGGTCGAGTCATCGATACTCGACCGAGTTACGCAAAGCTCGGTCGAGTCTGCTCTTGGCAGACTCTCCCTTAATCTGACAATGGGTATACTCGGCCGAGTAACCCTAATTCGGTCGAGTATACCCTTAAGAGAGAACGGGGTATTACAATTTTAGTGTAGGAAGACCTCACAAGGAAGATTTTCAGT
Source organism: Silene uniflora (assembly GCA_018983105.1). NCBI lineage: Eukaryota > Viridiplantae > Streptophyta > Magnoliopsida > Caryophyllales > Caryophyllaceae > Silene > Silene uniflora. Next base: position 19,314 of record JAGPOY010001307.1, read on the forward strand.
AATTTGAGTTAGTGAATCTTTCGCACCACAATTTTAGGGTAGGAACACGTCATCACTTGAAAGATCTTAAACCTCATAGGGAATTGTTTGTGGCACAAAATAAACATACCAATGACATGATAACAAGAGTATGAAGTACAAAATGAGAGGTCGATGAGGATGCCATTAGATGTTGACATTAAACTTGAGTCTAATAAGAATACTCAGGTATCCAATACAGAGAAGTATAATTAAAAGACTTATTGGAAGCTCATATATCTGACGATAGCTAGACCATGTATATCCTTTTTTGTACATCTTTTGAGTCAATTTATGCAACAGCTAACATCTGATCACTCATAACTTATTGTGACTTTGATTGGGCATCTTGTTCTTATTCAAGAAGATCTACAAGTAGGCTTTGCATCATTTTGGGAGGGTTACCGGTTTCTTGTCGAACGCAGACAACTCGGCTGGTAAAGGAAGTTTGTACCACTGCACTGTTGTATGTTTACTAATGTAATTGTAGGTTATTTTGTATCGTAACTTATTTTCGTAGTACACATTTTACTCAATTCAGTACTTTTTACATACTAATTTCCATTTACTACCCCTAAGCTAATCCTAGTGTACTACGTCAAAGAAAAGGTGGAAAAAAAGAGAGAAAACCACCAAACAAAGGCACAGTCTAACCGTCATTCCCGTCCACCCTACCACCAAGTTCAACCACCAATACTAGCCATTTCAGACGCCAGCTATCCGGACGACCACCGTCGACAAACCCTTTTGTTGTCTCCCTGTGTCATCTGCTCAAATCGCCTCAACCGATGACGACGACGACCGATAATATGCTTCTTGTTCCTCTTCTACGATGGCCTTTCTAAGTTAATTATTTGAATGACTAAATCAATTAACTATATTATGTTTGACAACAGTGGTAGTTCAAGCAATGTTTGGTGATTTTGATTTACTAGCGCAATGTCGAAATCGATAATTTAGTAATATAGATGGACATACGATTGACGAAGGTGGGGAGGTGGTGGTGTTTGACGAAGGTGGGGAGGTGGTGGTTTATGGCGGTGAGACAAGGCAGTGATCGACGGCGGTGTCATACGGCGGTAGTAGGTCGAAGAGAAAATAAGAGGGAATGAGAATTAAGAGAGATGGAGATGGAGATGGAGAAATGAGATGGGGAAATGGGAGGGGTAGAATTGTCATAAGTGTACTGAGTTGAGTAAAATGCGTACTGCGAAAATCAGCACCCTTTTGTATTTATTCTGTAATCGTACATTTGGAGGCCCAATAAAACTAGAGGCCTAGTTCCTCGGCTCAGCCTGAACCAGGCCTGGGCCGCCCCTGATCAAGCAACTTTATCTATTGCTGCAAATATAGTTCATCATCAAGGAGAAGATAGCACAAGGAGTGATGCATCCCTCTTGCGTGCCCTCTTACCATCAAGTTGTTGACATCTTCACTAAACCTCTTCTAATAGATCACCATCAAATACTACTACACAAGCTGGGAGACATGGAAGCACCACTCTCACACCTTGAAGGATTATAAACGAATGAAAATGAAAATGGAGTTGCCATATACTCAAAGTCACGTGAGGAACATGGTGCTCACAAATATACTGCGAGAGTTGGTACTATGAGGCGTAAAAGTTATCCTTTCTATTATGTCTTCTTGTAAGAATCATACTAAGATATTGTATTACCTGATATAAATAGAATGTAAAGTCAGGTTATGTAACTCATTCACAAAAATATATGACAAAACAGCCGCAATGTTCATGCTCTAGAATAGTTTACCTTTTTCAATTTAACACAGGTTTAACCGGATCTCCAAGTAACTAAACGAGATTATTGCATTTTACATAAAGAACAACCACCGATAAATCTTGCTTCTATATGTCATTGTATTTCGCTTAGTTTTTCTCCTAGGCGTTTTTTGCAATAGATTATGCGAACACTAATTTGCCTAACATGAAAGACAAACAAGAGGTAGACAAAGAGTGATTTGTGTATGAACCAAAAGCCACCAAGCTCTCAACTCATGTCCATAATATAATCCCAACGGTATACATACACTCTCAAAAGTCCCAATTAGAGCATCTAGGCTCTAGCAACAGAATCTCCCTCCAAAGATGATGCACCAAACAATGGCACTCTCAATTTCCACAACACTCTTCCCAACTCACCCAAACCGCCTTAAACCACCCCTTAAACCTTCCCTGAATTACCCCTTTTCCTTCCCCAAATCCCATTCTCCCCCAAAACTCCCCAATTTTAACCAACCCCGTTTCATCGTCTCCGCCATTTCCAGCTCTCAAGGTAAGCCCATGCTCTTTTAATACTCCATTTGCCCCGCTCATTCGTATTTTAATTAAATGTAAACAAATGATTGGGACGGAGGGAGTAATTTGACTGGAGTGTTTGTATATTGATTGATTGATTGATTGATTGGTAGCAGAAGTTGGGTCAGTGGTTGATAGTGACAGCATCGTCAATGAATTGGATAAAGTTCGGGTTTTTGATTTGAGTGGCAATGGAATTCCAATTACTGATTTGTGGAAAGATAGGACGGCTGTTATTGCTTTCGCTCGTCATTTTGGGTATTTTTCATTTTCTTTTATTTGTTTCAGTATGTTATTCTTCTGAATTGTTTTTGATGTTTTTGTTTTCATATGGTTGGTTGTTGTGCTCCAGATGTGTGTTTTGTCGGAAGCGAGCTGATTATCTTGCGTCAAAGAAGGTATTCCTCATGATTGTATGTTACAGTAGTCTATTTTGCATTTGAAACTGGTTAAAAAATGTTGTCAGGACTCAGGATCAATTGTCGCGGATTAGTTACAATATAATACACCCACCCCATGAGAGATCCCGCTTATCTCGCAATTTGCAGGAGCCCAACCCTTGTTGTTGTTGTTGTTGTTGTGGGTCTAATACAAGTGACAAGCCTCTAGTTTGTGCAAGTTATGTTGTTGTAACTTTGTAATGACGGGTCTAATACAAGAAGTTACAAGCCGCGAGTTTGTGCATGTTAACTTTCTGAATGAGGAACTGTATGATGTGATAAGTGCTCCTTCTCAGTTTACAATTTACTTTGAGCATCTTGGACTATCTAATATCTCTAATAATATCTTTGTCGAGTATGATCTGATTTTATATTCTTGTAAATATGTATGTCAGTTGCTCAGTTTGCATATGATTTGAAGTGAACATCTGCAACATTTTACATTTGTGTTCTTCAGTTGTTTATAAGGTTTAAACTTTTATAGGAAGAAATGGATGCCGCTGGAGTAGCACTTGTTGTGATAGGACCAGGAAGCGTTGATCAGGTATGCTGCGTTTTTTGGAAGCAGGCATTTACCTCAGTACATGCTTACTTCTGAGATTACATGCTTGTTATCTTGTCCCTCTCTATGACTATACTTTGAATTTAGTTTAAACTGTGACAGGCCAAAGCATTTTACGAGCAGACCAAGTTTAAAGGAGGTAATTTTCTTCTTCCCTTTGATCAGATCAATCACCTACAGTTTGACGATGTTAAAGCCCAACACTTGTAGCATTACAATACCGGATTTGGAACTAAACAAAGTCAGGAACTCATGATAATCTCATTGTTTGACGCCAGAGTACACTCTCTCAAATATGGTTCAAAGAAACCGTTTGTCACTAAATTACTGTTCTTTTTTCCTGACTGACTACTGTAAAATTGTAAAATATAAAATGCTTCAAAATCAGTTTCCTACTTTCGTACCTGTAGCCTGTAGGTATTACCGACTCTTTAGGATAGCCAAAAGTTTGTGATATTGAATTATTCTTTGCTGGACAACTAATTAACTTTTGCAACTCTCCAAACTTTGATTGAATCTAAGGAAAGTTAAGTAAGGTGTTTTTGATTTTTCACGTAGTCAAAGCTCTCTATTCTCTGAGCTTGGGATATGCTCAAATGGCTTGCTAAACAGTCATCAATTCCTAGCTTGTTAAGTAGCAATAGGTATGCAATTGTCTATGTTATTTCATTTTAAGTAGTTCGAAAGAAACCTTTCTGTCTTTTATAACAGTGGTGACGCTGAGTACATCTGAGTATCTGACCCCCTTACCCTAGCAGTAGCCTTTGAGGCACAGGGTAATGTTGTTGGCTTGTAGCAGTACGATGTAATAAGGTGAGATGATCCTGCCAAGTAATAAGGTGAGGTGATGTGCCTTTTTGTGCTTAATAAATGGTGATTTCTTGGTGTAAACTCTTCGCTGATAGTTGTGTCATTGTTAACCAGACCAACATTTCAATCATCCTGTAAATCTGTTGCAGTTAATCTCTAGCTGTCTAACCTAGTGCTGTAACCTCTTCCAAGAAACACAAAGGATTCTAGATTCTTGGCCAAAATAGATTTCTAAATTACCTGGACTGCAGATCCTTTATCCCCAGCTCACATCCGGGTGTTGCCTGATTCTAAAAAAGACAGAAATTTCCTAATCCCTTAGGGTCTCTTGATACGTATGGAGTATTACTTTTTTAGGAAGGAAAGTTTTCCTTAAATATTCTATAGAAATTTTGATAGGGAATTGAGATAGTTACCTTGCTGACTATAATAATGGTCAACAATTTATTTTTGACATCATTTATTTTTCAATAATCATCTGGATGTTTTTATTTTTGATTATTCAGCTAGGATGATAATTATTGTAGCTAACTCTTTTAGCAATGGAATGTTTTGAGCATATTATATTGATTAGTAATTTCAGATCAAATTGGTTTCTCACTGAGTGAATTGGAATGAACGTTAGGCTACAAACTACAAAGTGCATGTATTCCTTGTGCCTGCTCTAACTTCAACTTTTAAGCTCATAATTTTCAAAAAGAATTTCTTTTTCTAGTTGCCGACTTCTCGTGATAATCCCATAAGAATTAACTCTCTCATTTTCAGATTATAAGAGAACATGTATTCATTTTTATGTCTCATATTTAATTGTATTTCCAAAATTGAGCTAATAACAAAAAAGATCTTAACTGTACTCATAATTGCTAATTTTTAAGTAGATTTATGCCTTAGACCTTAAAAATGAAAATAAGAGTAATTTTCATGCTGAAGTTGAATTCTTTATTTGCTAAAATCTAAAGGTTAAGGAAGGTAAACTAAACAGACTTAGGAATCACATTCTTTTAGCCAAAACTATTCAAACTGGGTCTTAACTGCTGTCATGAACTTGGATCACCATTCATGGCAGAAAATTATGGTTTTTTTTTGCTTCGATGACTCGGAGTGCTGTGTCAGATTTAGCCGCCTTGTGTTCGTTCTCTTTCTCTAAGTTCTCATTTTGAAAGGCTTAAAAGTTCATGAAAAAATGGCTTAAAAGGACTGTATTGTTGACCAAACGAGAAAGTATACTTTGCCACATTAAGACCTGGATGATTATCCCTACTAGCTTGTGGGCTTATGTCCATCCCTGATTGGGTAAAGTTTCATCTCGATTTTATCCTTGTAGCCATTACCTGAATCCGCGCCAGTGTGTCCGCACCCGCCAAACTCACTTGATGAATATTCCATTCTTGCTGACAAACACAACTCCTACACACACCTTGGAGCACCCCTTAGGGCTAATCCTAGTTCTTTCTCGGCTGTTGAAGTTATAGTGTTTGCTAAGGCTAGTTCCCCTTCCTGATAGCAGCCAGCATGCCGTTGTCATCGCCCTTTATTCGTGAATCAACTTTGGTGATTTTTGGGGAGTGGGAATAGGGACTTGATGCTGTAGTCTATTTCAAAGAAAGTGGTCAAGAATGCAAGATTACAGCTATAATATGGTTTAGACATCTACCAATGTTCTCATTGCCCAGGGCTGTCCTTCATTTCATGTATAGAATTGGCAGAATATAATTTATCAAGCCCAGTGTCAAGCTAGAATTTCTGCAAGTTCTCCAGGGTTTCTGTGCAGCGAGCACTTGCTACCGGTCATTGTGGTTTCGGGTGCATGTATTTTGTTCTTTTTTAGATTGTGAGAGGCTAAGGTTTGTTATGCCTGTAATCTATTTTTAGCGACTAAGAATTGTAGGGTTTCTAGACATAGTCAATCCTAAAGTGCTTTTATTGCTCTGAACTTTTGTTGTCTAATTTTTTTTAGTGAAAATACGAAGCATTCATTGTAATTAGGTACTTTGTTGTGTTCAAGTTTAGGTTACTTCTATTATTCCTGTAAATTACCAGTAAATTAAGTCAGTCCTGACCATTAATCATGATGAAGTTTTTCTGTATCCTACAATATTGAGGACTTCAGGTGCTCTTTCCTCAAGTATGTTTTGCTGTATCCTAGAGAAAATGATTTCTAGGCAGTGTCGAATTTGCAGTTATTTCTTTTATATCTGATTTTTTTACTTCTCCTTCATTTAAATTGAAGAGTTTGTTTGAAGTATTTCATATTTATACTTCATTTATATTGTATGTAACTTAATTTTTTGTCCAAGAAAACTAAGCCTATTTTGTTGTTATTGTCTCAGAAGTTTATGCAGATCCAGAACATTCCTCGTACGAGGCACTGAGATTTGTTTCTGAAGTCACAACCACATTCACTCCAAAGGTGCCAAAAGCAGATTATTTGGGACTTATCGTGGAAGCAAATTGTCTTTTATTCATGTAAGAAGTTTATTTATTTTATATTTTGTTATGCAGGCTGGATTAAAGATAATTCAGTTATACATGGAAGGTTATAGACAAGACTGGGAGCTTTCATTTCAGAGGGACACTGTATCCAGAGGTGGTTGGTATGTTGACAGTAATTCCTACATAGTGGCATGAGCAACAGCATACAAGTATTCAGTTGCTTATGTCAACTGACTGTAACCGAACCTGGCTGGTTTATTATGATACTTAGTTGCAACTTTTAGTGTGAAGCAGCCATTAGTATACACAATTTTGTCACACTTTTTAGTATCAAGCATCCGCAAACATCTCCATAAAGTTGTGTAAATCAAACCCCTATTACCCTGTCATACGAGCTGTTAAGGTTTTCAGTCCCTCTCACATGTGAAATCTAGTTAACTTTCATAAACATTCTGACGATTGAATCATCCGAAAACAGCATCTCTTTATTGCAACACATTGTAAGGTTGCGTACACCCATTCTTCCCCATAAGCGGGTGTGGGGTAAAATTGTCACTCTTAAGTGCTAATGGAGATTAGAGAAGATGTGTAGTAATGATAGAAAAGCCACACTTTCCATTGAACTAATGCTAGATTCACAAAGTTCACTACCTATCTTGAATCGTGGCCTTCTAATGTGTTTTAATAACACATTGTCTTAAATTGCAACATTAAATTTCCTGCATTGAAGTGAGTAGAGTTTGGAGTATGCATGCATGATGCAACCTTTTACAACTTTTAAATTTTTATATTGCATTTTATCCAATCTTCTCATGGTTGAACACATTAGAAGTTAATATTGGCTAGCTAAGTGTATCTCTATTCTCATGTTAAGTTCCTCTCTTTTGTTATCTCAGGCAACAGGGTGGTATCATTGTAGCTGGCCCCGGTAAAACCAACTTTTCTTACATTCATAAGGTAGAAACCTCGTTAGATCAAGATCTTATTTATTACTTCCACATTCATCATAAGATAGACCCTCCCTTAAAAAGGATCTCATTATTTTGTTGTTGGTGTTATTGTGATAATATAATCGACCTTCATCGAGCTACACCCTGTCTTAAACAGGATAAAGAAGCTGGCGATGATCCGCCTATTGAAGAAATTCTGGAAGCATGCTGCACCCCGAAAGAGAATTGATCTCTATTGAAGCCTTTCCCTCTTATACCGATGTATAGCTGCACTATGTATTACTATGTTATTTGTAAAAATGCATTTTGTGAGTAGTATTTAGAGTAAATACAGCATTGCCTTTGTTTTGTATATCTCTCTTTCCTGTCGTTCGTTTCAGTTTTTGTTTCTCTATAGTTCTTAAGGGCATTAGTGACAAATTATAGCAGATTTGTTCCACATTTTGGATGATAATGTGTAATACAAATTGGATGTTTGGAATTTTTATCCGACAATTGTGGGCATCAAAATTCGGATATCCGAATCTTTAGATTGGATATCGGAGGGTGAAAAATTGTACTATTGGATGCGCATATTTGATCCAGTCAGCCCTAATAATTTGTGCTTATTCTACCCAGGCTGCTTGCGTGGTAGCTTGTTTTGAGGCAATGGAGTACTGTTAAGCTACTGTGTTCCCATAGTTTTGATAATTCCTTAGGAACGTCGCTTTATTATCTCCTGCTGATCAGTCCTAACAGTATGGTTGGTTATGACTTATGAGTGTATCCAACTAGTGGTAAAAAATGTCACTACAGGCCTGCATTTTCTCGAGGATATGTTCTGAAATCTCAGACGAAGGATCTATTTGCGGAAGAAAGTGACAAGATGGCCATTTAAGAAGATATTGAGGACCAGGTGATTTTGCTAATTATTATGAGCTTTGTGATTGGCTTTCAAAGTAATATGTGCTGGAAGTGTTACTGATGTTTGTAATCAAAAGTGAAAGATTTGATGCCGTGACTCCAAAATTGCTGGCACATTGAAGAAAGAAAAAGATGGAAAAAAGAGCTGTTAGCATGGCTTCTCAGACGGCAGAGAGAGCCAAGAATGATAGAATGAGGTACAATTTAATCCTTTATATAGCTGTTCTCTTCTTTAGCTATTTTTTAAAAATCTCGTTAGACTTTCCAGTATTCTCAGCCTTTCCAAAATCATGTTTCTTTGTATTTTTCCTTCAGTATCCCTAACAATTTCCCCAAATCTAAGCAAGCCCGCTTACTTTTGTTATAGCATAAATGAGGGCGTGAGGCAAGTGAGCATATCAGAAAAGTTAAGATGATGCCATGCATGGCTTCTCAGGTGCTCTCTTTCATCTCTTTTTCTCACCTGTTCGGGTCGCGCCTTGCCGGTTTTGATGGAGTTATATTTGTTCACTCTGGCTGCTTGACAGTTTTGTCTAGCTACTTCCTGTTTTATGTAGCTATATTCAGTAATATGTTGCTGTCGTGTTCTCGTGTTCAGTCGTACTCATGATTCTGACTTCTTGTTGCTGTTTTTAGCCATGATAGTTCATTTCATTTGTCTAATTTTTCTTTAAGATCTAGGCGTTGTCCACTTCGTTTCAAAATTTCTATCTTGAACTTGGAATCTAATTGATTAATCGTATTATAAACTTACAACAATTGTGTAATGTGAAAAAAGTCTGTCAAAGTCGACATTATATCCAGAGTCAAATGTAAATTATGTAAATAAGATTGAGTGAGTATGATGTAATACTGCTTCTAGCTGTGTCAGGAAGGAGAGTAATCTATTAAATGGTCATGTGATAGTAATGTAATCTGTAAGTAATAAAGTTTCCAGCTCAAAGAAGTCCATTATCTAACTGTTGTCGCTTTTAGTTTACTTTGACTCACATTATAATTATCATACTTCTACAGTATTATGTGATTACAGTGCGGCTGTCTTTCTATCAATTCAGCTGCGTATATGTATGCATAGGGCTGAACAGACGGAGATTAATGGCGAAGTATTGGAAGAGGGAGAGAGTAGATAAAGACGAGGGATCTCGGCTGCATGAAGTGACGCTCTCTGTCCACCATCTGCCGAACTTGGCTTCTCTTCATCCTTTGCCATGTAAGTCATCATACATATGCTTTTGAATAATGACGTATTACTGTACAAATTAAGAAGAGAAAATGTGTATACTTGAAACAAAAAATTATTGAAAATTTTAATTCGTTAGATGAAGGGCGAGAGCAATTCCTAAAATATGGTCTACCTCTGTACCAAGCGGCTCTAGAGGGTGACTGGGACGCAGCTGATAGTATCATTACACAATCACCATACTGGATGAATGCACCTATTAACAAGAACAATGACACGGTTCTACACATAGCAGCTGCAGCTAAACACACTGATTTTGTGAGAAATTTGGTTAACAAGATGAGCGCAGTTGACTTGGAATTTGCAAATACTCTTGGAAACACAGCCTTCTGCTATGCTGTAACTACTGGGATTGTCGAAATGGCAAGAGTGATGGTGGAGCGAAATACAAGATTGCCTAATATCAGGGGTAGTGATGCCATATCTCCGCTTCAAATGGCTATCTTGCTTGGCCATAAAGATATGGTTTTATACCTCCTTGATCTCATTGATGATGATAAAATCACTGATGCTGATCGTATCGAGTTACTCACCAGTTCCATTGAATCTGATTTGTATGGTAAGTTCATACAGATAATGTCATCCTCTTTCATAGTATTCTCCTGTTTTTGTGAGTCAAAAATCTTTTACAAATTACTATGCTTTACTCGATAAAGTAACCGCTTGTTTTGTGCAGATGTGGCGCTTCACTTTCTGCAAAAGGATAAAACTTTGGCTGTACGCCGGGATGGAAAGCAAGAAACGGCATTACATACACTAGCTCGAAAACCTTTAAAAAATCATGAGGATGGGAGTAACTTATCATGGAAAAGATTCGTCAAATTATGTTAGTAAACACACAAGATTCTTTTATTTTTGTTTACATGATTTTTGTATAGGACCGTCTTATTGTCGTATCTACACATTATAACCTTAAAACATTAGTGATTCACTGATTCCCCATGGCCATATTCACTTGCTTACTCGAAGCAATGACGTCTAATGAATCTTAATTGAACATGTAGGGAGGAGCAATAATGAAGAACAAGGTTCAAAGGAATCAACAATGGCAATCAAATTGGTGAAGGAACTTTGGGAGGAAGTCATAAAACAAGACGACCAGAATATCTCAAACATCATTGGACAACCTTGGCGTTTGTTATTTGTTGCTGCTGAAATTGGGAATGTTGAGTTCTTAACAACACTTATACATTCTTACCCTGATATTATATGGAAAGTTAACGAGAAGAACCATAGTATCTTTCACGTTGCGGTTAAGTATCGGCATGAAAACATCTTCAAAATTATACACGAGGTAGGAGCAATAAAAGATCTGATTGCTGCTTACACTGAACCAAGCACTGGAAACAATATGTTGCATCTAGCTGCTCAACAAGCACCACCACACCGACTAAATTGTGTTTCTGGCGCAGCTTTGCAAATGCAACAGGAGCTACTCTGGTTTCAGGTGATCACTCCTGTCTCATATTCTTTTGTTATCCACTGAACAACATTATTATTTGGTGCTCGGAGGATCCTGTCTATGGCGACTTAAGGGGGTATGATGTACTTCAGTTTTTCAATGTATCTGAAGCACTAAGAGACGGTTTTCAGATGAATTATATACTGACAGACGGTCTGGTGACCATTTTGTCATTAATAACAATTTTTTACTAAATTTGATCTAATTACTGTGACCAGCAGCAGCATTCTCCTCTATACTCTTTTTCTGTTTCTTTTTTAAAATTTCATGGAATTGTCTCCGAGCTGTGCGTTATGTTTACAAAAACATTCTTGCCAGCATGCTGATGTATTCATGTCAATATCGACTATGCATACAAAATTTGCATAATTATGTACGAGGCAGGATAAGCAAATATTGTGTTTAACATTTAACATTGTGTAGGCTGTGAAGGAAATTGTTCAACCTCAATACGCAACAGCATTAAACAAGAATGGAGAAACACCGCTAGCATTATTCACCAAAGAGCATGAAGCACTAAGAACAAAAGGAGAAGAATGGATGAAAACAACAGCAAATTCTTGTACTCTAGTAGCCACCCTAATCGCAACAGTGGATTTCACAGCGACATTCACATTACCTGGTGGGACTAAAAGCAACGGTTCTCCTGTGCTGGTAAAGAATGCATCCTTCTTGGTTTTCTCAATAGCTAATGCGATATCTCTGTTCGCTTCATCTGCTTCCATTTTGATGTTCCTATCAATCCTAACTTCACGGTATGCTGAACGAGACTTTCTCAAGTCATTGCCTCGCAAGTTGGTAATCGGACTTGTATCTTTATTCATCTCTATAACAGCAATGATGGTAGCTTTTATGGCTACATTCTTGATTATCTTCAGGGAGGGAGAACGATGGGTTCTATTTCCAGTTAGTTTGTGTGCATTTGTGCCGGTAATCCTCTATGGTTGTCAAGAGTATTCTCTTATGTTAGACATATTTCGATCAACGTACAAATCTCGAGCTTTGTTCGAGTTTAGTGGAAGACGAGTACTTGCTTGGAGAATGTAAATTGCTTTCTTGGCTTCTGGGTTAACCTTGTTCTAAGTGGCATAGTAGATCATAACGTACATCATCGATAGTACTGTCAATAATAATGAAGTTTTTATTGCAGAAAAGAGATTAACTGCTAACATCTATGGGAGAAACTGGCCAGAATACCAGTAAAACAGGACACAAATGCAAAGATAACAATAACAAAGGAGACCTATACATGCATCAAGCCCGGTCACTTACGCGACTATTGATTAAATTAAAATTTGAATTATTCTTCCCCAGAATCAACTAGACACATACGTGACCATAGAATGGTCAATAATTAGATCGATAAGTGTCCGGTGGTGAGGTAGTGACCGATAGATAACCAATTAGCTTGATAATGGTTTAAACTAAACCGAATTGACATTCAACTTAATTGTTTACACTTAAACTAAAATAAATACACCTTTTAATTGTTTTAACATGAAATAATCATTTCGAAATTGAAAACATAAGATAAAATATGTTGATGTCTGACTCGATTCTAACCGAACTGACCTGACTTATCACCCAATGATAACTTCACAAAATAGTGACCGATGTGAAACCATTATTTTAAAAACTTAACCCGGCTTTCATATATCGATCTATATTTGATACAATTGACCTAATTGTCACCTCTACAATTCGAATGAAGATAAAATCCTTCAATCACTTAACTCCATTTAAAACTAAATCAACCAAACATCAAAATTGTCCAAATACTTTAGACCTGTTTCTAAACCCCGCAACTAAACACCGTAATAGCAAGTAGATGTGGCAATTGGGCCAGTCTGGTTGGGTCATATTAGGTCGGCCTATCCTTTCAGGTCGAGTCGGACAGGTCGGGGGTTATTTTAGGTCAGGTGATGTATAGAGTTGGCCAGGTTTAGGCTGCGTCATTATAGATATTGACTATTAAGTTTAGTTTTCAACCATTATTTGGTTTAATTACTTCATTATCAAGTCAAACGATCAGGTAAACACTAAATAACTTTCATATTGATCAATAATAAACGTAATTATTGTCGGGTCATCAATTTAGCCGAGTCGGATCACTGATCATCGCGTCATGTAAGGTTATGTGTCGCCATCAAGTCGGATCGGCTTCATTTGCAAAATCCCCAGATTCTATCGAGTCGGATTTGCTCGAGGTTGGGTCAGGTCAAGCTTGCCTAGCAAGCAAGGTTATTGATACACATACTTTGCCATACATGGACTCGAAACCCACACACAAAAAAGCCCAACAATCAACACCACCAAAGCCCTAAACAACACCCCATCCCCAACATATATATAAACACCCCCTCCTCATTTCCACCTCCCACTCCTCAAAAACCCTAGGAATTCTGCACTCCATTTCCCATCCCTTCCAACAAAACCCTAAAAATGTCATCAACAACCGCCGCCGTCCGCCCTTTGGTCTCAGTCCAACCCTTGGACTCCGACATGTCCACCGACACAACCCTAACCGCCCCACTTCCCGAGGTCATGAAAGCCCCCATCCGTCCCGATGTCGTCAACTACGTCCACTCCAACATCTCCAAAAACTCCCGCCAACCCTACGCCGTCTCTCGCAAAGCCGGCCACCAAACCTCCGCCGAATCCTGGGGAACCGGTCGTGCTGTCTCCCGTATCCCCCGTGTTCCCGGTGGTGGTACCCACCGCGCCGGTCAAGGTGCCTTCGGAAACATGTGTCGTGGTGGTCGCATGTTTGCTCCGACTGAGATCTGGCGCAGGTGGCACCGTAAGATCCCGGTTAACCAGAAGCGATACGCTGTCGTTTCGGCTGTTGCTGCTTCGGCGATCCCGTCTCTTGTGACTGCTCGCGGTCACAAGATCGAGACCGTCCCTGAGCTTCCTCTTGTCGTCTCCGACTCCATTGAATCGATTGAGAAGACATCTGCTGCTATGAAGGTGCTGGAGAAGATCGGCGCTCTTGCCGATGTCGAAAAGGCGAAGAACAGCGTCGGAATCCGACCCGGAAAGGGGAAAATGCGCAACCGCAGGTACATTTCTCGCAAGGGCCCACTCATCGTGTACGCGACCGAAGGCGCGAAGCTAGTCAAGGCCTTCCGCAACATTCCCGGTGTGGACATCTGCCACGTGGACAGGCTGAGCCTACTGAAGCTGGCTCCAGGAGGTCACCTAGGGAGGTTTGTGATATGGACAAAGGGCGCTTTCGAGAAGCTGGACTCGATATTTGGCGGGTTTGACAAGGTCAGTGAGAAGAAGAACAAGTATCTGTTGCCGAGGGCGAAGATGCTGAATGGGGATTTGAATAGAATCATTAATTCTGATGAGATTCAATCAGTTGTGAGGCCGACAAAGAAGGGTGTTACTAGGGCTGTGCTGAAGAAGAATCCATTGAAGAATTTGAATGTTATGTTGAAGTTGAACCCCTATGCTAAGGCTGCCAAGAGGATGGCTTTGCTTGCCGAGAACCAGAGGGTTGCTGAGAAAGCTAGTAAGATTGGCAAGAAGAGGTCTACCCTCTCTAAGGTATAAACCCATTTTCTTCTCTTTTTTATTTCGATTTCTTTAACGCGTTTATTTGTTTTTGTTAATTGTAATCATATGTTTGATTTGTTTGTTTTTCGTGTAGTTAACTGTTCAGTTTAAAGCTTGATTGAGATTATTGTTTCGTGGATATGATATTGATTATGATGATTTTGTTAACGTAAATTCTTACTTGTGACCGTCACAAGCAAGACTTTGTTGGTGTAAGAAATATTGATTTGTTTGTGTAATGCTAGTTGTCTATCCTTAATAGGATCGTAGTTAGTTCCTGGAAATATGCCCCCTTTCCTTTAAATTGAATGAAAAGCAAGCTTTGTATTGCTAAAATTTGTATGAGTTTTATTTATCGGTTTTCCTCCCTTACAACCAAAATTAATCTTCATTGAACTTGTGAGTCTGATTAAAGTACCCACCTCTCGTTTGCTTTGTTAGTTTGTATTTTTTAAAATTTTAATACTTTTAAAAAGGAAAGGGGTTACAGTCACATGGAATAATTACTGCCTGTTTTATCACCCAAACTGTAGTATGTTAATTGAGATTTGCTCGCGTGATGCTAGTTGCGAGTCTATCCTCAATAGCGTCATAGTTAGGTCTCTGTTTTTTCAAAAGCTGAAGTGATGTGATCATTTATTGATGATTCATTTTGAAATGAATTGATGGTATTTCAAAAAGGCAACCTCTGTATTATTCAAAAAATTTATAGTGTTATTTTTCGGTTTCCCTTATTACAAAAGAGATTTATATTCGTTGAACTTGTCAGTCTAATAGAAATATCCCCTCCCTACTTAAAATTAACTTCTTGGAAACTGTATATCTTCCCTATTTCATAAGACGATTTTAAAAGATGCGTGGAATCTCCTCCCTCCGTATTGGTTTTATCTTCCCTTTTACCTTATTGATGGGCTGCTGTAGTAATATAGGGTGTTTGGTGCATGTGTCTGGGTAAGTGGTCGCTAGTGGCGGGGGGTTGGTTGAGGTGAATGTGGACTGTTGGCGTGTTGGGTGAGAATGTGCAATAGATGAGGGTATAATGTGAATGTACTCTTGTATCTAAAACAAAAGGGAAGATCAAACGGTCTTGGGGAGCGTATTCCTTTTGCATTCATCTCGTTTGCAATTCTTCTTGCTCATTCATAGTCTCTGGAGTTTGCCAGTTTCTGCAACAATTCTATTTCTCACTCTCGTAGTCTCTATTCTCTTTTCCTTGTTCTAATGATTTATGCTGCGCGTTGTCTTATACAGGAGGAGCAAGCTAAGATCAAGGCCTCTGGAAGGTCGTTCTACAAGACCATGATCTCTGACTCAGACTACACCGAGTTTGAGAACTTCACAAAGTGGCTTGGAGTCTCACAGTGATTTTCCTGTTCCAGAATTCCAGATTTTGTTTTGAGAAATCACTCTCCTGCTTGATCTTTTCTTATTAGTATTTGAAGACAACAAAACTAGACTTGTTGTCCTTCTCTGTTTTTAGTATCCGCGACTGTAGTTTGAAAGCTATTAGGCTTTTTACATGAGTGTACTCTTGTGGGATTCTTTTTCTTGTTTATGTCATGTTTACTTGGTACCTTCACTTTTCTGGTTATAGTCTGTTTATTTTGCTATTGCGTCATTATTTGCTGCAGCGGAGTAACCTGTGTGTGGGTGCGCATCAGTGTTGTGACCGAGGGAACTGATCATCTTTAGATGACAATGTGGTGGTTCTTGTTTGTGGCACACCAGGATAAGCATCCTCATTATGAGTTGGTTATTTGCTAATTTATTACGAGTTGCCTTGAGTCAATTCATCGTGTCATGTTAAAATGCAAATGCCGAGGGCTTTGTTAAAAAGCCCGCTCTCATCTTAATTTGCAGAGTCAATGTAGGGGAGTTGATGTACATGTCTTTCTCAATTGCTTTTTATCCAAGATAGTATATTGAAACATTGCATCTACCTGATACATTGTTTGAACCAGGATGACTTAAAAGTTTCAGAAGCCTCTATTTTATGTAGCATTATCTTTGTTAATTTTAATCCGTTTGGTAAAGTTTGCTTAGACTATATTTGTATATCTTTCGAGTGTGCCCACTAGAATATCATACGATTAACTTGCAGTACTAATGAGCTCAACCAAAATCCTTTTTTACGTTGCTGTGTTTCACCCAAATTGCTAAGCCGTCTACACTATTTTTTTTTTCATCTATATCCCTATACTTATCACTTTTCGTATTACAAATTTCTAATCGTACCCATAATTGTAACTAATTGTTCCCAATCTTGGCTAATCTCACATGAACCGTCAAATGTAAGTGTCAACATGGCATGCTTAAGTTACTATCACCGCCACCATCAGCACCGCTATATTACCACTGCAGCCTACCACCACCACACAACTGCAACCAGCCTAACATCAATGTCATTACCACGACCACAAACGGACACATCTGCCATGATATAAATGTAAACTTTTGCTAAACCACATGTCCAGCTACTAGTGTCCAAACCGTACGCCAGAATTAGTTAGGGTTCACTTTTGCTCTTCACAAAAATTCGATCGAAATGTTAGATCTACCAAAAGCAAAGAAGAATTTCATAACTTTATTTGCACCAACAGCTTTATCGGCGAATTTGGACCAGAATAATGGTCTTCTTAGACGTTTTCATCGTATGCAACAAAGAAAGCAGATTGTTGGTCTGGTTCGCCTTAGCATAGTGAGCTTATACGCCTTTTGTTGGATACCTCCGCACATGGGGACACCTTAATAGAGCTTAAGTGCCGTTTTTGCTTCCCTAAAGGCCGATCGGGGCAATACCCCTGCTTTCCCGTCTGAGAAAAACCCGTTAAGATAGGTTTGTTTCCTCTTGAGTTAATCCTGTTTCAGCCAATCACGAGATGGCATCAAAGAGATCAGGAACATTAGCTTCATTGGCTTCGTCTTCTT
>JAGPOY010001308.1:0-17905 GCA_018983105.1 Silene uniflora
CGAGGCTAGCGAACCATCAACTTTGCGAGGTTGATTTGAGTGAAATCGAGTGAATTCCTTGCGAGGTTTGAACGAGATTACACATACTATCCCGTTACTTTCTATATCACACGACATACATACAGATTTAGTCTATTTATCTCGCTATTTGCTAAAGTTATACAATCAAATTCTTAATTATTCCGCTGCATATTGGATCACGTTAGAATTAGTGTTAATTTCGACCTAGTTCTACATCACAACTACTCACCATCCCCGAATGGATCACAGCAGGTCAGAGACAACAACAACAACAACGGGGTCAGTCAATTGAATATAGAAGCAAGATGAAATAACACGATACAATACACAAGCAGCGGAAATACAATACACAATCAGAATCACTTCCCAACTCCCTTTTCTCACAAGTAACTGACTACACGCCGCAACGTGTAGCCCTGCCAGATAACTGCAGTAAGAGGTAATCCACACCGCCAGTGGGGGGCCGCAGCCTGACCCACCAAATCCCTGCTCATCACGTGAGCCAACCCAAGTCATTAATGTGCACATCCCTCCTGGTCGAGAAACCCAGCGAGGCGACAATGGGGCGTGAGACCACCTCTCGTAGTGACTCACTCAGCCGAAACCAAATCACAATCACAATCTTAATCGTATACATTACCGTCACAATCATGACTGTATCAATAATCCAATCAATCAATAATCAACCAACAACAATCAAACAACAAAGGTCATAGAGACCGTCTCTACAGCTGTAAAAAATTAACCGAGTAGGGAAACCCTACCTTTTAGCAAAACTCCGCTCACAAACAATCAATTACGATCCTTCACATATTCATCACCTATATCACATAATCACAATCAACACAAATCTCAAAACCCCCTAATCAATCTAATTAGGGTTCATAAACGATATAAGAGAATTATAACACGAATAGATCGCTTACCAACAAGACCTAGATCGCAAACTTGTGTAGATCTAACCCTAGCCTTTGATGCAATTGATGTAGAAGAGAGGAGGCAGTGTACGTAGTTTGTCTTTTCTCAAAAAGGGTTTTAACAGTGAAATAAAATGATTAAGACCAACTTCCTCTCTTTTATATCAATTACTCAAAAACCGAAAATAAAACCCGTCAGACCGCTCGGCTCGGCCGAGCTATCACCAGCTCGATCGAGCTAGCCCAATTCGGCCGAGTCACTCTTGACTCGGTCGAGCTGACCACTCGACTGACCTTCTGTAAAACATCAGAAATTCTCACAAGACCTGTCAGTAGCTCAGCTCGGTCGAGCTACGCTCATCTCGGTCGAGCTACTGACAGTCAGAAATCCGTAGAGTTTTCAGATCTCGTCTAGTTTCGAATCGGAATATTTTGGATTTCCCAATATATTATTTTGGTTTTAGAGTTTGAGTTGTGCGTTTAAACTTTATCCCAGAAGATAAACAACCATCTACTTCTCTGATGTTATGTTTTAAATGTCTCACAAGTGCACAAGTTGTGGTTGTAGTACATGTAAGGTTGATCCACGGAGACGGTAATTATGATTCTTGAACTATTTGATTGATTTTAGTTTAGCTCTCGCAAGAGTTGATTTGAGGAAAGTAAGATGAGCTAATTGATAAAGTAAATTGATAATGAAAAAAAAAAAAGGCTCAAGTAACAAATAACAATATACCAAAAGATAACTAAAGAGGTAAGCTGGTAAGAGATTAATAAAAGAAAGAGTCAAGTGGATTACATGGTTCATACCAAAGATTTACAGGGTTCCTAAAGGCTAAAGAGTCGGCAATGTTCAAAACAAAAACATGGTAGCCAAGGGTTGTGGTAGACTCTCTTACGTACTAATTTTGAGCTAAAGTAAACGCCCACTCTCATGCTTGCGAATGAACTTGCTTGTACCTTTTAGGTCCCACTCGCTCTTACAACAACGTGTCCTAACCCCCTTCTCCCTTCTCTACCCAAATCTCCTTGTGATAAGGTAGTGATTAAAATGTGAATCCTAGAGGCTTATTAGGTTCACCCGACAAGATTAACAATCAATGGAACAAAGCACCACATATAAATTTCAAAACAAGTTACACAATTTCACCCAGAGGAGGCCCCTTTGTCTTACGTACAAGCCCGAAGCCCTGACAAAAAATAAATAAATAGCCATAGCAAACATATATACTACCATTTCAATAATAAAGTTACTAACTTTAATAAAATGAATGAAACACTAAGATGAGAAAACTAAGAAAATGTTAAAAGAGCAAATTTTAGTCTAAAATAGCCACAAGTAGAATAGGATCTAAATGACTACAACTAGATTTGATAAAAAGACATTAAACGAGGTTCTAAGTAATAAATAAGATTTCCCAATAATAAATGAAAGGATAATAAGATTATGTAAACATAAATAAAATGGAAAACATTAACAAAAGTAAGGAGAAGAGAATTATATAATTAAAACCATGTGTTTGTTTGCAATTCACATGATTCAATTTCCTACATTAGAATTCACCCGAATTACATTTTTTTGTTTAGTTGTCATGCTGGAGTTTCTTTTTTCTAGGAGTTTTCAATGACCTTTAGGTAGTTAGGTAGTTTAATTCTCTCATTATGTAGGAGTTGAAAACTCCTATAGAGTTTAAAACTCCCCAATTTTACAATCAAAATTGTGTAACCAAACAACTTCCAAAAGCCACAATTCTTGGGATTCTAGAATACCGAGGAAATGGGTGGACAACCAAACAAGCCCTAAGAGAACATGATTAGAAGATGAAAATAAGAAATAACTCTCTCTCTCTCTCTCTCTCTCTCTCTCTCTCTCTCTCTCTCTTCGTATTCAAGACCATGTTCTTACTCACGAATACTACGTGCATCCATCATTCGACAACGTAAACCCGATTTATATTGGGAACCTTCATCGTGCATAAAGCAACCCACTTGAATAACTACACTCTTAATAATTAATCAAAGTAAATTAATCAATATTTGGTTTACCAACGGTATTCTCACCTCATAAAGTTCCGAGTAACAACTAAAAGCGCACTTAATTTCATCTCGCAATGCTAACATGTAAGTTTGTGGGTATTTTAACCCATATTTTACATTTTAATTTATTGTTTTCATATTTTTGTATAACATCTTCAATTCATATCATATACTCCCTCTCATTCATAATAAGTGTCCCATTGTCAATTTCCGTCTATTCACAATAATGTCTCATTGTCTATATTTGGAAAGGGTTTTGCTTGTGAAATGACCATACTACCCTTGCCTATTTTCACTTATTACCACCCATCAACTCTTAACCCATTACTTTTCATTATTTAACTCACTTTCATCTTACCCCCAAACAACCCAAAATATTAAACAATAGTATTCCTTATTCTAAGTGCCCATCTAACAATGGGACACTTATTATGAATGAGAGGGAGTAATTTAGATCCGATCTCTAAGGTTTTCTAATGTAAAATCCGAATTAATTAGCCTTTTAAAGAAGACCAGAAACTTAAACGAAAGAAACACAACAACATCTACATGCCGCTTCTAATAGCTCCTTACCTATTCTACCTTTATCCTTCGTTTCCAGCATGCTTTGGGAGGTTAATGATCATTTACTTGACAATTTTCATAGATTTGAAGGCCTGTAAATTTAAAATCTTTTATTTATTTTCAAAACATTACTGTTTAATTTATATCTTTATTAGGGGTGTTCATTTGCGGTTCGGTTTACCGACCACTAATTTATTTCGGTTCGGGTGCCGCTCGGTTCGGCCTAACTCTGAACCTAGACGCACCGTTTCTAACAGTTATAAGGGTTCGGTTAACCGCTTTGAACGGTTATTAGTGGTTCGGTTAACGGTTAACCGATAATCGTTCTATGTATTTTTTTTTTCAATTTCCGTTTACTCTTTCAAGTGATTTAATTAAATTTTCAATATATATTATTCCCAGTTTTTTTTGTCAAACACAACCTTTAGAAAAAGTTTTTTCTAAACACCACCTTTAAAAAAAAAATATTATAAAACACAACCTTTAATAATTTTTTTTGTCAAACACGACATTTTGGCTGAAGGACTCAACATGCAATGGGGTAACTTTTAGTAAATGTTTGCGATATCAAACGATGTCAGTTTGAGGTGTTCTTGGACTCGTTGGAAAGGTGGAAATACAAGTTTTCCAGGGGTTATCAACACGATGGTCAAAGGTGGCCTTATGTGGGGTATATTGCTGTGTAAAGTAAGGCTGGTCGGAGAGGCTAGCTGTAAAGCGAGTGGTCATGGGGTTTTTCTTAGGTCTTTAAATGGGGTAAAGTTTTGTTTGGTCTGAAATTTGGTATGTAAGTAGACGGGAGTGTAAGGCTAGGTTGCACGGACACTTCTCTTAATCAGCCGTCCCGTGTCGGACCCCGACACTCCTCGGACACACGTTGGAAAGGTGGAAATACAAGTTTTCCAGGGGTTATCAACACGATGGTCAAAGGTGGCCTTATGTGGGGTATATTGCTGTGTAAAGTAAGGTTGGTCGGAGAGGCTAGCTGTAAAGCGAGTGGTCATGGGGTTTTTCTTAGGTCTTTAAATGGGGTAAAGTTTTGTTTGGTCTGAAATTTGGTATGTAAGTAGACGGGAGTGTAAGGCTAGGTTGCACGGACACTTCTCTTAATCAGCCGTCACGTGTCGGACCCCGACACTCCTCGGACACACGTTGAAACGTGTCGGACACCTATAAAGCCATGTCTAACTTCCAACATTTATTTGGGGCCGTGTCTGACGCGTGTCCATGGTATTTGTTGGCCGTGTCCGACAAGTGTCCATTGTATTTGGACATCATTTAGGGTTAATTATGTTCTTTAGACGAGAAATGAGCTCTCGAAAGAGATTAATTAGAGGATGAGTTTGGAAAGAAAATGAAAGTGAGTTATAATTAAGGGCAAATTTTACATTCACTTATTTAAATTTGATATCAAATATTTTTATAAAAATAAAATCGAACATTTATAAATAAAAAATATACATTTTATTAAATTTATATAACGTGTCCCGTGTCCTAAATTTCATGGGTTGCCGTGTCACGTGTCCTGTCGTGTCCGTTTTGGTGCTACCTAGGTGTAAGGTAGGTCGTAGTTGTGTGTGTTTATGATGGTTGTTGGTTGCAAGTGGTAGTTTGAGGTGACTGAATTGACCCACGAAAAAATTCTACTCTCTGACTTTCTTTTGATTTTTTTTTTTACCTCCAATTCAACTCCCCTCGAACCACCACTTGCAACTAGGGATGACAATGGTTGGGATATGGATGGGGTGAAGCCATATCCATATCCATTTAATTTATGGTCCCCTCCATATCCCACCGTTATCCATTTAATATTTTTTCATCCATCCATATCTATATCCACCGGGTGAAGTGGGTGGAGTAGGCACCCGTTGGATATTTTCACGCTTGTAAAATTTAGGGGCAATATATCGAAAAATAAAATAAA
Source organism: Silene uniflora (assembly GCA_018983105.1). Lineage (NCBI taxonomy): Eukaryota > Viridiplantae > Streptophyta > Magnoliopsida > Caryophyllales > Caryophyllaceae > Silene > Silene uniflora. The sequence goes on from JAGPOY010001308.1 coordinate 5,464, forward strand.
AATCGAGATGGTTATATATTTTTTCTTGCCCTTTTCTTTTACCTTTATGATTTCATTCCCCCGTATGTGGTAATAAAGTATGGAGTAAATAAAACATATCATACTAGCTTCAGTGAGTAGATAATGCACAATTAGCAACCAAGATAATTAATCAACATAATAAATGTTTGCTAAATAAAGGAAGAAAGGAAAGGGTAAGAACAAAAGATATGGACCAAAATGTAATAAGGAAAGAACAATAAGATATAAAGGGACTATTTTTTTTTAATCAAAATAATTATTAATTTCTTGAAAAATCAATTATAATTATAAATATTAATTTAGGATATCCACCGGGTGGTTAAGCGAGTTAAAGAGTATGATCCATATCCCACCCTAAATTCACTCATATCCATATCCCACCCTAAATTCCAAAACAAATTGTCATCCATATCCCACCCATTTAATTTTGGGTGGATGGTATCCACAGGGTCAGGGTGACATTGCCACCCCTACTTACGACCAACAAGTACCACGAATAACATAACTACGACCTACCTTGCACTCCTCTCTACCTACATACCAAATTTCAGACCAAACAAAACATCATAACCTCTTTAAAAGACCCACTAAAAACCCACTAAAAACCCCCTGACCACCCGCTGTAAACTCAAACTTACGGCTACCCTCTCCAACCATTCTACTTTACACAGCAATAAACCCCATATAAGACCACATTTGACCATCGTGTTGATAACCCCTGGAAAGTACCTTTCTAACGAGTCCAACAGTACCTCAAACCGACCTCGTTTGCTATCTCAAACATCGAGTGAAAGTTACCCCCTTGCAAAATGCCGAGTCCTCGGCCAAAATGTCGTGTTTGACAAAAAAAAAATTATTAAATGTGTTTTACAAATTTTTTTAAACAGTGGTGTTTGGAAAAAAGTTTTTTTTTAAAGGTTGTGTTGGACAAATTAAGTAGATATACTTTATTATTACTCAGTTTATGAGTTTGAATGCACTAAGAAAATGAAACAAGACAACAAATTTTCTATATAGAATTTTCAGTTTTTGCTTAATTTTTAGTTAAACGGTTCGGTTAACCGATTTTCTAGAATAGCAAACCTAAACCGAACCGTTTCCATGACATATTTAACGGTTCAATTCACCGAACCGCTTTGTCTAAACGGTTCAGTTAACCGAACCTAAACAATACACGGTTTTTCGGTTTGGTTTATTTTGAACACCCCTATCTTTAATACTCCGTATGCAATTAGATGGTTTAAATTATTTAATCATATGTTTCAAATTTAGATCCATAATGATCCGCCCCGAAATTTGCAGTGAAAATAATCCGACCCGAACAAACCCGCCCCGAAATTGACCTAGTTGACCCATTTGCCAGGTTTACGTGCCAGTGTGCCACCATTGCCTCTTCTCGGTTTCTGTTTTCCTCGATGACATGGTAAGGCATAATTCCTCTGATATAGGCTGCTGTATACATTTTCATGAGTCAAATTTACAAGAGTCAAAATATTTATGGAATTTAAAAAAAAAATGAAAGAACTGATAAGAGTAAGGAGTTTGTTTTCACATGGTCATTTACACATACAACTATCTCTAGCAGGCATCTCAAACATGTCATCACTTTGTACTTCTCTAAATCAGCTGCAAAGTTGGGTGCAAAGACCACGAATTTGAGACTCAGTCACATTCGGCAAGAAGTAAGTTTTGGACTTCCCGTTTGACGGGCATGTTAAGTTTAATTGATTGCCCATCTGTTCAGACTGTAAACAATAGAAGAATGTTCGTTAGTAACACGTTTATATAGTTTACATTAATCAGGCAATCTCAGTTACACCAAATCCTTAAATGAGACGGTCTCAAGTGAGACAGTCTCGCCTGGATTTCTTGTCATACGCACCCTATACGGCTATACATAGTTAAATTAAGAGATTGGATATGAGTCAACTTTATGAGTAAATGGTTATGTCTCACACCTTTAATATGTCAGACCAACTCGTAAGAGACTAACTGGAAAGTCAAACTCCCCAAGAACAAAGCCCCCAGTTTGGAAATGCTACGAAACGACCACATCTATATGCCTCTAAGGTAATGGCTAATAAGTTCATATTCAATTACCATAACTGAAGTTCAGAAAGCAAACAATGGAAAGACCTAAAGTTCAGAAATCATACAATGAAGATGGGGGGCTGTTCATCATAAATGTCTACACTATAGGATTAGAAATAGGTTTTTATCACTAAACGAGGCAAATTCGTCTTGCAAATGATGTGTGGCTAACGCTTTCAAGACCACGTTCGCGAGAATATAAGTGCCTTGCTTGTCATTTTGTATATTCTTTGACTACCCTAATTAATACGCAATTGAATTCCGCTATTGCTACCAAGTTGCCAAGCACTAACGGTTTAATCCTTTCGTTAGTGGTAATGAGGACTAGCAAAAAAACTATTAGCTCACTGTATTTCCTTGTCTCTGGGTATAAAGGACTGTAGACCTGGCAAAATCAACCCGACTGACCCGAACTGCCGCACCCGAAACCCGAACAAACCCGACCCGAAAATGACCCGAACTTTCATAGACGCGCATCAACCCGACCCAAAATGACCCGACCCGAAACTACCCAACCCAAGAATGACCCGACAAAACATAACATTTATTGACCCCAAAAGACCTGAAATGCCTTTTTCTCTCTTAATCATTGACTCGAAAATGACCCGACCCGAAATGACCCGATCCGCTTGACTCGAAACAACCCGTCCAACAAGCCCGAAACAGACCCGTAAACCCGAAACAACCCGACCTGGCCCGAACTAACCCGAATGACCCGACCCGAACCTGGCCCGTTGACCCGATTTGCCAAATCTAAAAAGGAGCCATAAAAATAAATTTTAATATTGATGGGTTTCGTAGAACGTCACTGTAGTGCAAAGAGAGTTCATAGTAGATACTAGGTTTGTAGATATGATCAATCTAAACCTTGAGAGTGTAGGCCTTGTTTGGATGGGAGGATTTGGAGGGAAAGTGAGGGGAGGGGAAGGGAGGGATACAAAATCTCTTGTTTGGATAACAAAATGGGTTGGAGGGAAATGGAGGGGGAGGGATTTGGAGGGCTCCATTTTCCCTCCTCCAAGGCAAATCATAATCCCTCCACAATAGGAAAGATTTGGAGGGGAAATGTATCCAAACAAGCATTTCACATTCTCCCTCTCCTTCTCTCCCCTCCCTTTCCTTTCCCTCTATCCCCCTCCCCTCCCTTTCTCTCCTATTTTGCTATCCAAACAAGCCGTAAGAGTAAACAAACCAGTGCTGAGATAAAAGTAAAAAATACTTACTGTACAGTATACAGGCTGCGTGTTGCAGCTCCATCGTGACGTAGGCACACAACTTAAATAGTGGCACCACGAGCATTTAGCATTTCCGTCAACTCCTTTAAAAAGCAAGATTAATGCAACTGCAAACCTGTACGTACATACCATTATTTAATACAGCAATGTAATTGGGTCTAAGCAAAACAGAAGAAGGAGCGTCTGTAAGAAAAAGAATGAAATGATATTTAGGCTCCTTGAGACACAAAATCATTATATAATATCGAAGGCAGGATAGTTAAATCATAAATAACATTTAACCAATTAAAAAATTCAAGAGAAAGCGGGAAGTTAAATAGGAAGGGAGGGAAAAGGGAGTCATTTGTCTCACTCTACAGCTAAAAAGGTCATGCATAACAAGAACATTACTCCAGTGGACACTGGACAGTGCCTAAAATGGCGGGATAAGAGGTGGTTGGATGTATGTAACCTACCCATGTTAAAAACTTGGATGAGTTGTTCTCGCATGACATTGTCTAGAACTGTATCGAATGAGTGGTAGGCACTTCAGTACTTCACAATAAAAAGAAGCACAACTATTTCTGAGTGCAATTTTACTTTATTCCATCATAATCCACAAACAAAGAATAGTGAGTTTTTGGCTTTGTTGGAAAAAAAAAAAATCAATTTCATACAAGAATAAAAATTAGGATTTCAGAGAAACTGACAGCCGCAAATCATCATACATCACAAACGACAGATTATATTAAGAATTACGGCCCTAGAATTTTTTGTCATTCGGAGACCTAGTTATATACTCCGTAGTCACTTTGTTTATACACCACCTATGGTAGATTCTAAAACCATAAGTAGAATTTCAGATTAATTAACGGTAGTGGCAAAAACCACAAAGCAAATAAACTTATAACAGTAGTCTTCCAAAAACAGAATGTGTTCAAATAATGATCTTGGACTGTTGGAAGTTGACAATTAGGAAGTCATGATTGAATCAACCTAACTAACTTTCTGAGAATGTCATTGTAGTCTATATACATATCTAACAAAGTGAACAAATGGTAAGGGGTTATATTCCGTGGTTAGATATCTATGACCAAAAGTCCCAAACCCTGGGCCTACTCCTGTAAAATGTTTTCAAGTGGAAAACTTGTCAAATGGTAAGCCATCTATCAGTCATTCTACTTACCATTCTTCTTATAATCTTTTTGGCCAGGATGTTAAGAAAAACTTAATTGTTGAACCAGAAAATCTTTTGCTGCTTCTTTTGATTCAGAGTTTTTTTTTTCATTTTGTTTTTTCCTTTTAATTACAGAATAGCACTCAAATGTAATTCACACACAAGGAGCCTGAATTGTGTGTCTGGCTCACATCTAACAGTTTTTTCACTTGGTAACAGTCTCTTTAAAGTCATGAAATCATGATACACAAGCAGTGAAAATAAGCAATTGAAACCACAATAGTAAAAACAGATAAAATGTCACTTGGGCCTTACCCGATTATCAGAACCATGAGAGAGATGATCCACAAGGCACATTGATAAATCTTGTACTTGCGTTTGGCGGGAGAATAGCCAGGTGGTATGTAGTTCTGGTTAGTCCATCCAAACTGTGGCCGGATTAGGAACACAAAACCAAGAAAGAACCCTGAAATAAACCCTCCAATATGAGCAAAGTTGTCAACATGTGGAAGAATTCCAACTCCAAGATTGATGATGACAATGAATATCAGCATTATCAGTGACGATACCTGGAAAGACGAAACTAACAAGTTAACAATAGGACTGCAGAAGAACATGTCAAATTCGATAATTTAAACAGGGAATGAACCTTGTTACGGTATATTGTCCAGTTTATGATCAACTCAGAAAGCATGGCACCCAGTAAGCCAAAAACCGCCCCGGATGCACCAACAGAGATGCTTGATCGCACAAAAAGAGCAGACATCAAACTCCCACCAAGTCCAGCGATCATGTACAACAAACCAATTCTGACTGTATAATAAATTTGGAGATTAGTATAACTAATAAGCATAGATTTATTTTGGAAAATTTAAAATGTTTTGTAAATTATACTTCCTCCATTCAACTTTTATCACCCCACTTCAATATAATTACTCATATATATTGGAGAAGTGGGGTGATAAAAACTGAATGGAGGGAGTAGTAATAATGGTGAAAAAAAGAAGGTTAATGTTGCTTGATAGCCAGTTTTAAATCTTAGTGTTCACAATAGAAGGAAATACAACCAATTTAGTGAGTCATTTTGCCTCATCCCAGCGTTGTCCACAGCCAGAGACAACCAAATAATAGGGAATGTTTGTCTAATGGAAAAAAAAAAATGTTGCCCACGTTTACTCATATCCAATTGTTCAGGCAATCCCTGTTAGGGTTCATATCTGACTTGGAATCTGATCTTTAGTCTTAGTTTGAATAGGGGAAATTGGAGGGGAAAGAAGGGGAAAGATTTGGAGGGACACAAACTTCTTTGTTTGAGTAGCAAAATGGGGAGAAGGAATTTGGAGCGGAGGGAAAATAGATGCCTCCATTTTCCTCCTATAAGCCAAATTATTTCGCCTCCGACAAAGGAAAGATTTGGAGGGAAAACTCCCTTCCTTCATTACCTCTTACCTTCCCTTCCCTTCCCTTGATTTCTTTTCCCTCTTTGTCCCTCCCCTCCCTTTCCCTCCATTTCCAAGCAAAGGGTAAGTCATGAACTTTTGTGCTAGAAAATTAAAGGAACTCCCACAGTGAAGGTATTGTACGAGCAGTCTTTCGAACAATTAAACACAAATATACATCTTACACTCTTACAGGCAGGTTCATCGATACTGACCATACATACATAGTTAGTGGTTTACATCAAAAGCTAAGTTCCAACCATCTAGGCTATGGAGATCAAGAAGTTTGATGCAAATAAAAGGGGTTCATCACAGTACTTTCTTTTTAATTTTACAATGGAGAGTGCAAATAACCTTAGGAAGGAGAGGGAAGGGACTCAGAGAGGAGAGGCAGACTTTTTCTTGGTGTAAATTGAGCCACCAGGGCAAGATGATGCTGAGGGGTTTTGCACCCGGGTCATGCCTCATGACGTTACCAACTAAGCTAGCTGACAAAGAGAGGCAGACAGAAACAAAGTGTTTTCTTTCCATTTTTTTTGGAAGGGAGTTTGTTTAGTCTTGTCGGAGGGAAAATTAATAATGGATCCTCTACTTCCCTACCCTTCATTTCTGTCCAACCCAACCTATTTATGCAACATGAGATAAGTCCAGCTATAAGGTTACATCCAAACCTAGGTTTCCAAATTTCCATGTAATGTAAGGCTTGTCTGTTTTGTCTGCCTCTCATAAATGTATTGGTTTGGAATCAAGAATCATACTAGGGTGGTATTGAGTTCCCTTTTCGTATTGGGGATCAAATCAATATTATTTATTTATTTATTATTTTTTTTCATATTAAAGGAAAATAAAGTGTATATAATCATTTTTGTTGCATAAATTTTCATTTTCATTTGAATTTTGTTAGAGAAGAGTGGGATGAAATATGAACTTATCCACCTCCCCCTTGTGTATGAGAAACCCATACCTCATCGATGGGCATGTAAACTATTTTTTTATTGTAAAGACAAGGTATGGGTTTGGGCATGGTAATAAAATGCTTCTACTTCCTCCATTCAACTCCACTCTACCTATTTCATTTTTCGACACTATTCACAAGTTTGTATTCAATTTCGATTTTCTCTCGATCCGTAAGTCAAAATATATTCGTGTGGGATCTTGTTTGATTCGCCTTTATGAATACGTTAAAAATATGTAACTTTTATAATTTTTGCAAATACGTAGCTAACGATATTTAGCCCGTAAAACACGCGTTGACAAACGTGAAAAAAGAAAGTGGTAGAGTGGAGTTGAATGGAGGAAGTATTACATTACATAAGTCCCGATACGTAAAAGAATTTCATATCACTGTCACGTTATTTCCCGTTATACAACTTCCGGTAGAAAAGCGCCGTTATTATGGCAGCATCAACAGATATCTCAAATCGTCATTATATTACCATTATTTGCATTTTAATAAACATAGGGAAACATGTGTATTTGCAATGCCGCATGTATTTTTGAAAAAAGAGGGCATAAACGGTAAACATAGACAAAAAAACAGGGGAGATTCAACCCCCGAGTTTCATATTCTAATAAGGTAGGAAGAATGCATATGGTAAGCGCTTTAAAATTTTGCCTGCGTTTTTAATACCATGGGTTAACTTTTCCAAACTGATAACTCATAACCTAGAATGGGTGAACCAAATACACCCTGCATCCCCCATTCCCCCCACCCCCCAACACGACACACACACATAGAACAAAAAAAGACGTGGGAAATTCATCACCAAACACTGCATTTAAAAATGGTGCTTTTGTTTATCGCATATAATGTGATGCTTCTTAAGGTCATCACATGTTTTGCCTCCAACAAATATAGCTTTCCACACTTTTTTGTCCTCACATCTTACATCCAGGTGTGCTTTCTAAGGTGCATCAGCTATTACATATTTTCTATATCGAGCAATGAACTCCACAATACTAGCCCAGAGAAGGACATCTTTCATCCAAGTACTTGCTTTCTGAGGTCCATCAGCTATTACATTTTTGCCATCTCGAGCAATGAACTCCACAATATTAACCTAGAGAAATGTTGTATTGTAAAGTCGGGCCTAGTATGGAAGATTAGTTAATTTGACTCTTAACCGATCTCTTAAAACCCAAGGGTTTAAGAAAACTGTCCTGCACTCTTGCTAGATCCAAACTTGCTTAAGCTAGCCATTAGAAGCCATAAAGATGTTCTTAAATATCCTTCGATTTGAAAGTAAAACTCTTCTGCTCAATGTAAAACAGAGTTTCGAACCCAACATCAATATGTAAGTGGATTTTGTACCTATCTCACAACAATTTTTTGACTTAAAAGATCGAATCCTCAAATACAGTTCTAACCCTTGTTTGGACAGAAGTATTTGGAAGAAAAGGAAGGGGATAACCTCTTTTATTTGGTTAGTGAATTATAGAGAAATATAGGAGAGGGAAAATGGATACGTTCAGGCAAATTAAAAACTTTTAGCATGGGAAATATTTGGCAGGTAAGTGACATTGTTTCCATCCCCCTCCCCCTTCATCCCTTCCCATATTCCCCTCCACTTTTTGTATCAAAAAAAATGTAAATCATAAGGCATTGCCCGTGTACAAGTTACTAATGACTGCAATAGAGAAACACATTTGGTGCGGAAGTCCTGGTTGATACTTGATAGCTTAGTAGTCTTACAAAGACAAATGAACTAAGTGATGATTGAATATACGAAAACATACCAAAACCAAATTCTCGCTCCAGCCGAATCCCAATTATAAGCAAACTTATCATATTAGCCAGCAGGTGAATAACTCCACCATGCAACCAAATACAACTGATTAAGCGCCATCCTTGATGGCCATGCACAACTTTATTGACAACCAAGGCGCCCATCTTTTCAAGCCTGATGAGGATTAAGGGTCGAAAAGCAATCATAACCTTAACGGTGCAGCATATACGATATATATTTATATTCGTCTATCAAATGTCAGAACAGCAAGGATAACTATATCAAATGACACATACAAAGTACTTTAACAACTAAGAATATTAATGAATCATGGAGATGTATATCCTTCCTGTAAGAAAGGCGACGATTGTCAAATGTCAATACTTATGACAGTCCAACTATTCAACTCAACGCGTACCCATGTTTCACAAATAGAGACACTTAATTTAATGCCGAAAACACAAGTATTTTTGAAAATATAACCCTGGCAACACTACAAACGCATGGGATAGTTCTAGCAGCATCTTCACAACATACGTCAATAGTCAATACCCTTCATCTCTTACAATCATACAGATCCAGATCATTTCCATTCAGAGATATTGGCCAATTAATTGAAGCATCATCAGGCATTGTAACTTAATCACTTAAGGAGCTAGTGTTCCGAACTCGTCTCAAGTTTCATGAACCTCTCATCTCACTTATATCTTTTCCATACTAAATTCATCCAACGTCATCCTCTTTTTTTCGAAACTTAACCTTGTTTTAACTAATCCGGCTCTAAATGCGAGTGCTTTATTATTGCCAATTCAAACTAAGTACAGGGTAGAGAGAAAAAGTCAATTCAATTTTTTTTTAAAAATAAATGAAAAGCAACAAGTGCAGCAATTGGATTGTTATTTGTTACAAGCAAGACCATTAACATAGTCAACAACCATAGAAACCCAGAAACAGTAAATTAGTAGATTGGTATTCATTAAAATGAAGCATATAGTCTAATCATGATCTGAGTTTGTATAGTCAAGCAAGTGGTGTTACATTTCTAAAATGTTATTCGTCACTCCCTCCGTCCAGGCCATTTATTTGCCTAAACCAGACCAAATTGAGTGCGGAGGATCCAATTGCCCATCAAAGACATTTCTAAAACAGAAAGGCAAACAATTGACCGGGACGGACGGAGTACAAGCAAAGGCATTAACATAATCAACAACAATCATGACCGATAACTACTCAAACAAATCCAGAAAGCGAACAGAAGCGAGAAAGAAAGGGGATAGAGAACATACGTAGCAGAAGAAGGACCAAGAAGGGGATTCTCCTTAAAAGGCTGAAAAGAGAAGCGACCAAAGGAAGGCACAAGACAAGAGAGAGAATACTTGGGACAATTATTGACATACATAGTAATGAAAAGCATAACAACATTAGCAACAACAAACAAAGGAATCAGCCATGAAAACCATTTAGTGTAATGCTTAGTAGGAGGAGGAGGAGGAGGAAGACCAGGTTGTAGGAGTGCTGATGATGGTGCTCTGGGTGGTCTTCCTGGTAATGGTGGTAGTGTATTATTATTGTTTTCTATGTCTATTGAATGCATCGTTTTTGAGTTCCCTCGTAATGGAATTTCTTGCTCCAAATCCTTCTTCGCCATTTTTAACTGTTTTTGATTTTGAGTTTGATTGCTAATTTGCTGCTAATCCTTAATCCTAAGAGGTTTTGGTTGTTCAACAAATACATCAAATTAAGCTCTGCGAAGTCAGCGTTTGGCAGATGTGAGATGCCTGCTTTCTACCCTTTTCAGCTTGGTCAAGGCATCACATCTTTTGACGTTTTCTTTAGTTCTTCTAATCCTTTCTTCACCGGTTTGGTTTTTTTCCACCTAATGCGTTTTACTTTCGTAGTTGCTCTTTCAAGTACGCATTTTGCTCAATCATAAACTTTTTTTCATAATATTTCCATACCCTACCCTTCTTCTCAATAAAAAAGAAAATTCTTGCTTTGGCTTCCCCAAAACATAATCAAATTGCTCATAATTTTTTAACTAAGAATCACAATCTAATGCTAAACAACAGATCAGTTCGTTTATCTATTCACTCCATTAATTTTATAAAGATTAATTTGATAGATTATAAATCTTTTTAATTAGGGTTTAGATTTTTTATTAAGGTTTGGATTAAAGTTGACTATTGTTTGATTGTGCTTGATATACGTTTCATCATCAGTATGCAAATGTGAGCATCTTCGATTGGGTTTGTCAGCATAGATCGACGATTAACCTACACGGTGGTGACGCGAGGCCGCGAGGGCGATGCGACATGGGAGGTGGCGTTGCTAGGGCGGCAGCAGTAGCAAAATGACGGTAAGGGGGTGGTGACTGGTGGTAGAGGCGAAACGACGGTATGAGTTGTCGTCTAGTACAGGGGCGATGCCGCGATGGGTAGTTGTAGGTAGGCGCTATTGCAGGTCCAACGAGGGTTGGTGATTCGGTCGATGACGGTGGTAATAGGGTGTCTGGGACGGCAGTGGGTGTTGGGTAATGCATCTGTTTCTGAGTTTTTTTTTTTTTTTTTTTAATTGACAAAGGAAGGAAGGAGATTGGGGGAAGAAATAAGAAGGGCAATTATGTAAATTATGTACATGATTGAGTAAATCATGTACATGAAAGAGCAACACCCTTTACTTTTTACGCACATTCTTATTTCAAACGGACTTTTTCCCGTCTGAAATAAGACGGACAAAATATTGTCATTTTACGATGAAATGTTACTATTTTCTTATAAAAAATTGCCATCATTTTCATGGAAAAAAAATGACAACTTTAGTAATAACATTTTGTCATTAAATGGTTACATTCTTTTAAAAAATGGTAACATTTGGTCCGTCTCATTTCAGACCGCCTAAACCAAGGACTGTACTTTTTAAGAGCCTCCGCAATGATGAGGTTTACTATATTCACAAAAACTTCAGATAGACGGTTATTGAGAGACCTACTTACTAATACATTTTTGTTATGAAATATTACGGTGTAATATTATATGGATGTCCGTATCTTAGAATACTCTAGAATATATTGTATTATGGAAACTATCTCCCATTGTATTGTATATATATACCCTTCATAATGGAATAAGAATACAGTTCTGTCTCTCTTTTCTTCCCTCTACATCCTCTCTAACTTCTCTCCTCTCATTATTTCACAACACGTTATCAGCACGAGTCTCTAACCATCCTTATTATTATTTCTACATCAAATGCAAGGTTCAATTCATATTAGATCTTCACCAATTATTTTAGCTAATTAAGGTATTGGGTATATGCATGTCAATTGCTAGAACCGTAGTTCGATCAGAAGAACAGGTAATACGTCTTACTTTGGTATGCACGTCAACTCATTAAATTGGTAGTTTAACGTAATTAAAAAAAAAAAAAAGTGTTATTGTTTCTGGTCATAAATACAAGTCTTTGAATTTGATTGAGTAAGCCCCTTTTAATTAATTGTTTACAAGCCTTGACATATTTCTTAACTATATGCCCTTGAGTACGGAGTATATTATTTTAGGTGTAGTATTGAGTTATTGATAGAGAGTTTCTTATAAGAAAGCCATGTGTATTGTTATGACTTATGGTCTTGCGTATGATGTTCTTAATCCATCAGTTAATGTTTGGCCGTATAATTTTTGGTCGAATAATCCATTATTTAGAGTGTTTTTGTATATGTAATTTTACATCAGTTTCAAAGAATTTATATATTTTTGGACTTCAAATTTCGTATATTTG
>JAGPOY010001309.1:0-17904 GCA_018983105.1 Silene uniflora
AGATTCGGAGACCCTCTTATGGATGAAAGCCTGTTGCGGCGAACCGATGATAGAGACTCTGTTGCAGTGGATCAGTCTTTGAACAAGAATTTATTTCCTATGTTTGTTATCGATTTGTATCCGGTTGAGTTAATGATAAATACAGCCCTTAGGGCTGTATATAAGAACTAAATTACTTCCCAAAATGGAATTAAATTAGGAATTTATGACACAATTACGCGTAAATTGATATCATTAATGCATGTTTTAAGCTTTTCTTTCCATTTTAGGTGCCTTAAATACAACCCTTAGGGTTGTATTTATCATTCTCCTTTTATTAATGATAATGATCTTTTCTCAAAAAAAAAAAAAAAAAAAAAACAATATTACATCTCATTCATACAATCACTTTCAATAATAACATCCTTCATGCCCATTTTTTGTGCCTCACTAAATAAGTTTTATTTAGTGGGTAACGAACAAAAGTATACCAACTAAACACCAGCAAGTCTCCCTTATGACGGATTTACAAATTTACGACGGGTCAAGTACTATTCTTGTGGGAAGATGAGACAAAACAAATTGCTACTCCCTATCCAATTTGCTTTTGTCTTATCTTCCCACATGGGTTACCCACTTACCCGTCGCAACTCGCAAGCTTGTGACGTATATTTCCATAACAAACGAGAATTTGTGACTAAACACACTATACTCCGTATATCGGGTAACTCGGTAAGTGACACCGTGACACGTAAAATAGAGCAAACTTGATGTTTTTGGCCCCGCCCGATAACGCTAACATATTTTCCTTTTTCTTTCAGTAAATTTTATTGGGACCGTCTTATTAAAAAGACATGTGAAATGTATTTTGAAAAAACGGTCAATATCCAGAATTAGTTGTTTTATTTTGGGTGCAAAAAAGAGCAATCCCGTGTCCGTGTGTCAGTGTGTGTAGTTGCAGTAACCCTAATTGATGAACAATGGATTCGAAGGCTAAGATCGAGTCCTTAGAGAATGAAGTGGCGAAATTGAAGACGGACCGTATGTCTTCTTCTGTTGAGCGTCGTCGATTGGAGAGACAATTGGAGGTTACAAATGACGAATTGGAAGATTTGAAAACGGAATTAGGGTTTATCAAAGACGCCGAGGCGAAGGCGATTAAGCGGTTTAAGCGAGCATTGGAGTATAATATTGAGGCGGAGGCGAAACTGGCGGAATTGAAGACTGGATTTGAGCAAGAAAAGGGACTATTACTTGGCCAATTGACTAATTTCAAGGAAAAATTGGCGAAAACGGAGTTGGAAATGGGGAATTTGAGGGGGGGAATGACGGCGGCATATCGAATATTGGAATCAGGTATTTGGAATTCATAAAGCTTGTTTCTTTTTATTATGGATCCACATTGTTTGCTGTTGATTTTGTGACACAGTTTCGATTCGTAGCAAGTGAACTATGTTTGCTGAAAGTCTGAAACAACCGATCTTTATTTTGGTTTGTACTCCGGAATGATAATCTATACCCATCCTCGTTTAGTCACTTGATGAGGATTTTCATTGTCCAGGAGCGTTTCTATTTGGTTTCAAAGAAGCCATGATGCTACTTTTGATGTTGTGTGATTACGTTGCGAGTGCCACCATTGCATGATTATACCAACTAAGCGAATTTGCAATGAGCAGCGTGTTTTGTTGTTATATGACTGGTAATGGAGAGACTTGTTTTTGCCTGATGGATCCATTTGGTTGCTCCACTGATACATGAGACTCAATTTTGTCTGATGTATGCCTAATTGCGTACTTTGTATGGATAATGTTTTGTTATTGACTCTTGATTGCATTCATTCTATCTGTACTGTAAGCTGCAATATAATAAACTTCGGTTTGGGATGTGGTCAAACTATCTATCTTGGTCTTAAGAAATGAACCCATTTACCTTTCTCTTTTTTTTTCTGTCTTCTACAGATTTACCTTCCAAAAGGCATGTCAATGATGTGAAATGCTCTTCCAAGTCCAGAAAACGTAAAGAGTTTGCTAAGCCGACAGTGCTGTCTGAGAGAAAGCTTGTAGGAGAGAATGGGGTAGCTTGTGATAGGAAGAGAAAATCTGCTGCATATATTCAAAATTCTGATAAAACTGACTTTTCTAGTGATGCTAGCAACCACCGTGATGACAGTTCTAGTGATGTGGGCGACCACACACAAGACACAGAACAAACAAAGATACAAATTTTCGTGGAATTCCCGTATGGCAGGACAGTAACCATGAGAGTCAAACCCTCTTTTACAATCGACGGCCTCAAATCCAAGCTCGAAGAGAAAGAGGGCATCCCAACAGACGACCAACGTCTAATCTTCGACGGAAAGCAGCTCCAAGACGGCCGCACCCTCGCTGACTATAACATCGAGAACGAGTGCATCATCGACTTTGCACCCCGTCTTCGTGGGGGTATGAAAATCTAACAAGCAAAATGTGTGTTATAGAAGTCTCAGTTACATTTGGTAGGATTTTCATTATGGGATATGGGCCTTTGTAGTTCAGATCATAAGTTTAATCATGTTAGTTTTGCCTGTCCGAGAAAGTAAATGTGACCTAAAAGATCTATGGACAACTGTTCTAGCTGAATATTTCGTAGACGGTGATTCAAATTACGACAAGAAGAAATCAGCGGCTCTGTTGAAGCAGTGTAATCCAGGAGTGCATCTGTTTTGCATCTGTTTGACATCTGTAGACTGTAAGTGTAATGAAGAACTTTTTTTCTTCCCTTCTGTGCAGTCAATCAGTCTTGCTGAAGACATGTATAATTGGTCACAAGCTGAAGACATGGTAAAATGTGACCACTTTAAGTTGAAAATGTAACCATTTTTAGGTAAATAATTTTTAAGGCTATAATAGTTTATCATTAAAATGGTCACATTTTGTAGTTAAAATGGCGACATTTGGGCCGTCTTCAGCTTGTGACGAAAAATGCATGTCTTCAATGAGAATTTGTGCTGTGCAGTATAGGTTGGATTGTAGGAATGTAATTTCTTGGGCTTCGCTTTAGCGGAAACTTGGCTATATTGTCAATATTAGGAGTTCTGGTGTTGGTTCTCGTGCTCAATACGCTGTATTGGTCTTTCTCTACCGTTATGGTCCTCAACTCCTCATCAGTGGTAAAACAGGAAGTCTTTTTTTGGTGGGTATGTATTGAGGAATCTCGTAGCTTATTTATTCGTCATATAAAGCCGATATGAAGTGGAGGATAAAACTATAGTAATTGACTCGGACACCCTTCCTGTCCAAAATCTTGATGAAAAGGTCAGGGCCAGGGGAAAAAGGTGAGCCATTCTAGAGTGATTCTATTTCCGTATACCCTTCCAAAATTAGATGCAATACTGTTAACCTGATTTGCTAAGTTAAGAATCAGTCTCAATACACAAATTCTCATTTAAGACGGGCATTATCCGTCTTATGTAGGGGTGCACATGGAAATCAACATGTTCATCGGGGACAAGCAATCCGTCTTCACAACAATATTCTCGAAACTCGAGGCTCATTTGATACACCTTCACTAACCCTGAACTCCATAGCTTTTGCTTCCGCAATATCACAAGGAATTTGTCTCCACAAGACCACAACAATATTCTCGAGACCCATTGGATACACCGTCACTATCCCTGCACTCCATAGCTTTTACTTGCGCAATATTCGCACACCACTCCGGACCCTAACTCGTCTATATCACATGAGGTCTTTTATGGGCTAAGCTACAAAGTTTTCTAGGCCTAAACCCAAGAAAAATTTGGCGTGGGCTAGGCCAAACTATACTAGTCTCATCATCTGGTTAGCTCTAGTCTCCTCTCATTTAGACCCACCAAAAATTGACTCGTTTTGAGTTCCCTCACCCGAATATTTGTCTTGTACTCGTGACTATTGTTGCAGACTGATTATCACTTAATAACTTGATAATAAAACTAGTCTAGATCCCGCGCAAATGCGCGGTATATATAGACATTTTAATTGTTACTGTATTACTTATAAATTTTATATTTTTATCTCATGAATTTTTATAAAAAAAAAATTAATAAAATTAATCAAAAGAATTGAGTAATTCCATGAAGTGTGTTTTTTAAGAAAATATTTTAACTACCTCAAATTATTTTAATAAATTCTTTTTTCATCACGAAGTTAATAATATGAGTAACAGTTTATGTATAGATTATATTTTTATACCAATTTTGTTTCATTTTTCTTAAAAGATTATATTTTTAAGTTTAATGATAAGATTATTTTTAAATGAAAAATTGGTTTAATAAATGAAAATCTTACTCCCTCCACACATAAATGTTCACCCCATTTCTCTAATATATGTGAGGAGTATTTTAATGAAATGGGGTGAACATAAGTGTGTGGAGGGAGTATTTGTTTTCATATATAAGTTTGAGCACTCTAGCGAGAAAACTTTAGAAAAGATTTTTTTTTCTCTTAGTATATAGGGGTATATAGGGGGATGGGCTCAAAAATATTAAATTCAATATTAAGTTATATGTTGAATGTTAAAACCATGTTATAAGTAGTATATAAGATGAAAATAAAAAGATAGAAAATATAGAGATTGACCATTTTCATTTATTTATTAAACGATTAATTTTAATTAAATTCATTGAGTTTGGAGTCAAAGCATTATTTAAATAAATTACTTACGAATTTTTTTTATAAGTTTTTCTAGTTCTCAAAACTTTAATTAGCTCATTTTTTTAAGAATTTATAACACTTATAATTTATTAATTAAAATAATTTTCATTAACAAATTTATTTTGAAAACAAATAAGATTTTGATTTATATAGAGTCTCAAGTGTCAAACTAAAAAAATAAAAATAAAAAAAGATATGAATATGAATAATATAACCACGTATATGGTATAACTTTATTTTTTATTTATTTCCTTATTGAAATGGAGAGATTCTAACATCATAAATCTAGTTGTTTCCTTATTGAATCATAGGTGGTTTGGAGGGAAAATTTTTAGATAGACTTATTTTTTAGTACTAGGGGGATGCCCCCTGAACTCGAAATAACCAGACCCGTCCCTATTTGAGCTGTGTATACTTACAAACCCCAAATTATATGGCTCAAACGACTCGACCTACACTCAGCCCAGTTACCTATTTGAAAACCCGACTTGAACCAAAACCTACCTAAAATTTGCTCACCTAAAATTATCCCTATCCATAGAACTAAGCAAAATTATACATACAGTTTTATTATACAAATTTCCGAAAATCCGATATGGAAACTAACATGGTCTTTCTAAACATCTTACATATTGGTCCGAGACACCGACACACCGCGACACATAAAATAGAGCAACCCGTGTGTGTAGTTGTAGTCATTCACTTGGAAGATTGGTAATCCTAATTGATGAACAATGAATTTCAGGGCTAAGATCGAGTCCTTAGAGCTTGAATTGGCGAAATTGAAGACGGAACGAATGGCTTCTTATGTTGAGCGTTGTCGATTGGAGAGTCAATTGGAGTTTAAAAATGACGAATTGGACGATGTAGAAATGGAATTAGGGTTTTGCAAATCCGCCGAGGCGAAGGCGGTTAAGAGGTATAAGCGAGCATTGGAGTATAATACTGAGGTGGAGGCGGAAGTGGCGGAATTGAAGTCTAGATTTGAGCGAGAAAAGGGACCATTACTTCGACGATTGATTCATTTCAAGGATAAATTGGCGGAAAAGGAGTTGGAATTGCGTAATTTCAAGGGGAAAATGATGGCGGGATGTCGGGAATTGGAAGCAGGTATTTGCAATTTACAAAGCTTGTTTCTTTTATTATTATTATTATTATTATTATTATTATTATTATTATTATTATTATTATGGGTTGCTAATTGTCTACTGAAACTTTATGAATCAACATTGTTTGATGTTTGTTTTATATGGTTTTTATGCTAGTGATTGCTGTTGATTTTGTGATACAGTTTTGATTCGTAGCAAGTAAACTATGTTTGCTGAAAGTCTGAAACAATGATCTTAATCCTGGTTTGTAATTCGGAACACTCGATGAGGATTTTGATTGACCAGGAGCGTTTCTATTTGGTTTCAAAGAAGCCATGATGCTAGTTTTGATGTTGTGTGATTACGCTACGAGTGCCGACCATTTGAATGATTTTAACAACTAAGCTAGCTATGCTATTCACTGGACATTTGCAATTTGCAATGAGCAGCGTGTTTTGTTGTTGTACTACTGGTAATGGAAGAGACAGAGACTTATTTTTGCCTGATGGATCCATTTGGTAGCGGCAATCATACATGAGACTCAATTTTGCCTAATTGCCTACTTTTATAGGGATAATAATTTGGTCTTGACTCTTGATTGCATACATTCTTGTCTGTACTGTAGGAGTGTAGGCTGCAATAAACTTCGGTTTGGGATGTGGTCAAATTATCTATCTTGGTCCTAAGAAATGAACCCATTTACCTTTCTCTCTTTTTTTTTTTTTAATCCTCTCTTCTACAGATTTAGCTTCCAAAAGACATGTTAATGATGTGAAATGCTCTTCCAAGTCCAGAAAACGTAAAGAGTTTGCTAAGCCGACAGCGCTCTCCGAGAGAAAGCTTGTAGGAGTGAATGGGGTAGTTTGCGATCAAAAGAGAAAATCTGCTGCATATATTCAAAAATCTGACAACACTGACTTTTCTAGTGATGCTAGCAACCACAGTGATGACAGTTCTAGTGATGTGGGCGACCACAAGCAAGACACAGAACAAACAAAGATACAAATCTTCTTGAAATACCTGACTGGCAGGACAATAACCATGAGAGTCGAACCCTCTTTGATAATCCACGGCCTCAAATGCAAGATCGAAGACAAAGAGGGCATCCCAATGCACGATCACCGTTTAGTCTTGGATGGCAAGCAGCTCCGAGACGAACTCACCCTCGCAGACTATAACATCCAGAACGAGTGTATCATCTACCTTGTACCCATACTTCGTGGGGGTATGAAAATCTAACAAGTTAGAAATGTGTTTTCTAGAAGTCTTGATTACATTTGGTAGGATTTTCGTTATGGGATATGGGCCTTTGTAGTTCAGATTATAAGTTTAATCATTTTAGTTTTGCCTGTCCGAGAAAGTAAATGTGACCTAAAAGATTTATGGACAACTGTTCTTAGCTGACTATATCGTAGACGGTGATTCAGATTACGACAAGAAGAAATCAGCTGCTCAGTTGAAGCTGCGTGATCCAGGAGTACTTGGTACCTGTTTAACATCTATAAGAGTGTTTGTTCTCGTTGCTCACAAAGTCTCAATATGTTGTCCTCAATGGAACAAGTGTACTGTGTATAACAGGATGTCTGACTGTCTGTGTAGGAGCTGGGATGGATTATTCTATTGCTTGTAATGGAAGGTTTTACATTTTTGTGAAGTTCTCCAAAAAGTTATCTTTATTACTCCAAAAAGTATTCATTTTTTGGTGGGTTGTACTCGGCCTCAGTTGCTAAAGCTTGCCAAGTATTAGACCAGGTGGGCAGATGGGGTCGTTGGTCTAGCCATACAAGTGAGGTGTGAATCTGGATTGGGTCGCATATGGGACAGCTTATATGGGTATCAGGTTGGGCCAATGTCAAAATATAAGTAACAAAAAGTGTATATCGTCTTTTTTTTTACCATTTGTAGGCCTTGTTCTTTTGAACTTAATTTTAACTCATTTTAGATCAGTTCAGCTTTATTTAATTCAGTTCAGTTTTTTTTTTTCATAAATTAACTCTTTACTCAAGTTTAGTTCAATCAGATCTATTCAATTTTGTTCAGTTAAGTTCAGCTCAATTAAGTTCAGTTCAGTTTAGACGGTTTCAGTACAAAAGAACAGGGCCTATTCTAAGTAAGTGTCCCATTTTCCATTGCTTCTATTCACAATAATGTCCATTTGTCCATTTTTTGTAATGTTTTTGCCTATGAAATGAGTATATTATCCTTGTCACATTTCATTATTTACAACCCAACTTACCCTTAATCTGTTACTTTTCATTAATCCCTCTCATTCACTATAATAACCCCACTCTGCCAAAACGGATTATTCAAGTAATCACCCCCATTTCTTTTTTTGGCAAATTTTATTCTTATTTTATTCATCCCTCTCTTCTCTTACCAAACTCCACGCAACCCTTTTACTCATATTTTATTACTTTATTTAATGTTTTGACCCCACAATTCCTTATTTAACTCCTAATAATTCATCTCTTTCTTCTATCACTAACCCCACACAACTCTTTTTTACTCTTATTTTAATAATTTTTCTATCGTGTCCATATCAAATAGGGTGATTATAGTGAATAGGAGGGAATATTTAACTTACTTTCTTCTTACCCAAACAATACTAAACATTATTTAAATATATTATTTAATTTTTGTGTCATCCTCGCAATGGATACTTATTTAGAATAGGAAAATGAGTTGGCGGGTATATGATTATTTGTCGAAAAGAACAAGTCCAGATTTGGATTGCTTTTATTCTACGTAGCACGTACCGGAATCAGTCTCCAGTGCTTGCAGCCTATTCAAGATCAATTTGTGATTCAAGATATTGTTGAGATAATAAATGAAAACGAGGTCTAGAAAAATGTACTTCAAGTATTTAAGTTTAGATGGGTCAGTAAAGATGAAGCTACGACCGGTTTACATGAAATTACATATATAAAAATGAAGTTACACCTAAATTTTTAGGTATTTGTGATGTTATTTTGTATTGAACATACATCACAATGAGTTTTGACGTTTTGTATATGCACTCATGAATAATGAGTCATGATCATGAATTAGTTTCTCAAAATTTCTAATTTTATTTTACATTGACTATACAACTAATTATTTGATGATTCATGTTACCTATTTGTACAAAAATAGTGCATACGAAATTTCGAAGTATACGTACAACTTCTAGATTTTTTTTTTTTTTTTTTGAAAAACCCACAACGGTTTATATAATATAACTCAAATCATCACTGCAAATCCAACAATGCTTGCCGGGAAATTCTCTGACCAAGCCCTACGACCAATCGTCCATGGCCCTAAATGAGCTCATTCATGAGCTACTCTATTCAAACTCCGAAGAACAAATAAAAAACAAAGAGACTCTACAATGTACATACTAGTATAGATCCCGCGCCACTGCGCGGTATATATAGAGGTTTTATTTTTTAGGTTATTATTTAAATCGGCACCTTATTAATATTAATATTTCACTCCATTTTATTTCGATTTAAAAAAAATTGAAATGGAAAAATATTCAAAGAGAATTGAGTAAATTTATGAAATATGTATATTTTTATGAAAAATACTTTTTTACCATAAAACTACGGATTTCATTTTAAAATTTTCTCCACATTTTTTAATGATTTTTTTTTACGCACCTAATAATAAGTATGTGTTAAGTTAATTTTTTAAGGTAATCATAATTACATTGTGAAAAATTTAGCAACATATATTCTATAGTTTAATATCATTTATATTTTATTATAATGAAAAAAATCATAATTTGAATTTAATTAAAAGATTAGAGTATGATTGTAATTATAATAAGATTATATTTTAAGTAAAAGATAATAATTTATTAAAAGAAAGTTTTAACTGTTTCCTTATTAAGCTCAATGCATTTTGGAGGGAAAACTAAGAGAATTTTTATTCTCTTAGTAGTAGGGGGATTGAACAAAGGAAAAAAATATCATCATAGATCAGATGGATGTCACTTCTACCGTGCTTCTATAATTTTGGCAAATGTAAATATGTATCGTTATACTCCACCCGTGTCGTTTTATATATCGTTTAAGAACATTTCACATGAAATAAGAAAGGGTTGGAAATTGTATTACTATTAATTACGTACAATAAATGCCTTTTGAAAATAGAAAAGAATGGACTTTTTTCACCAATCAAATACCTCTTGTTTCTAGTTATTAGTGTTTTTGAATTTGGAATACGTTGAAAAATGTAAAACGACACATAAAAAGAAATTTTACACGGATTACACACTAGTATTATATTGAAACTTGAAATGTTTAATCTAAAGTGGGACAAAGTAATTAATTGAGTTACGAGCTTTCGACACATAAAAAAAAATGAAATTTTTATACGGGTTACACACTTGCACACTAGTATTATTTCCCGCCTTTTAATAACCGTATTATTGGAAACCCTAATTTACGAACAATGAGCTCTAGTTACGTAGAAAAATATCGAGCTTCTAGCGCTAAGATCCACTCTCTAGAGAATGAATTGGGGAAATTGAAAGCTGAACATCTGGTTTGCGATGTTGAACGTCGTCGATTGGAGAGAGAGTTGGAGGTGAAAAATGGCGAATTGGAAAATTTAATTAGGAAGTTAGGGTTTAGTAAGGAAACTGAAGCGAAGGCGATTGCGAGGTATGATCAATCCTTGGAGTATAACAGAGAGTTGGAGGCGGAAGTCGGGAAATTGATGGCGGAACAGTTGGCTTGGGATTTTGAACGTCGTAAAATGGAGAGAAACTTGGAGGTCAAAAATGATGAATTGGAAGATTTAACTGGGAAATTAGGGTTTAGCAAGGACGCCGAGGCGGATGCAGTTAAGAGGTACGAGCAGGCGTTGGAGTATATTCGGGAGGTGGAAGCGAAAGCGGAGGAATTGAAGAGGGGGTTTGATAAGGAAAGGGGAGAATTACTCGGAAAGCTAAGTGATTTGAAGGATGAATTGATGCAGAGGGAGGTGGAATTGGAAGGAGGTATTTCAATTTTTGAAAGATTGTTTCTTTTTTGTTATTATAGTTTGCTAATTGTCGAGAAAGTTACTAACTCCGTTCCATTTTCATTGTCCCCTTTTCGTCTTTTATCCCGTAATGTATCCCAAATTAATTGTTTGACGTTTAGTTCAAATGCTTTGCACTTTTCTAATTTTATGAGCTGTGATTTTGATTTGCTGTCTGAGTGGAGTGCTTTGAACTTATGTGCGAAGAAGCAATGATATTGTTTCAAACATATTGATTGTGATTTTGTGACACCAGTTTGATGTATAGCAATCGAGTAATATTTGCTTGTACAATTGATCTGAATTCTGGTTTGTGCTTCAGAAATACATATTTCCTTCCGTTTCCGTCGTTTGCTTACGTTATGTGTGAGACCTATTTTAATCAAATGCAAGCAAATAGCTAGAACGGATAGAGTAATATATACATGCATGCATGTTTGGATACTTGAAGAGGATTTACATTAACCAGAAGCAATTTTGTTTTGTTTTAAAGGAGCCATAGGAGCAATTTACTTTTACTTTTTTCTCTCTTTTTCAGATTCAGCTAAGCCGACAGTGCTTTCTGAGGGAAAACTTGTAGGACAGAACGGGACAGCTTGCCACCAGAAGAGGGGTTCTCCTGCTTCTATTCACAAATCTGACAGCGATGACGTTTCTAGTGATGCAAGCAATCACAGTGATGACAGTTCTACTGATGCGAGTGACCACGAACAAGACACAGAAGTAACGGGCATGCACATCTTCGTGAAAACTATTACTGGCAAGACAATAGCCATGATAGTCAAACCCTCTTTGACAATCGGCAGCCTCAAATCCAAGATCCAAGACATAGAGGGGATCCCATCACACCAACTACAGATAATCTTCGCGGGAAAGATGCTCGAAGCCAGCCACACCCTCGCCCACTATAACATTAGGAAGGATTCTACCATCCAAATTATTCTTCGTCTTCTTTGTGCTGGTGGTTGTTAAAGCTAACAAGCAGAAATGTGTTTTTATAGAAGTCGTATGTGACTATAGTTACATTTGGTAGTATTTTGATTATGTGATATCGGTTTTTGTAGTTGAGATCATGTGTCATTCATTTTAGTTTTGCCAGTCCCAGAAAGTGAATATAACTTTATGATTCATAACCAATGGTTCTAGATAAATATTCTGCAGTCGGTGATTCAAGTTACGAATTTACGATATGACGAACTTAGCGGGTCAGTTGAAGCAACGGGATCCAGGAGTGCTGGGTACCTCTTTAACGTCATTTTAAAGAATTTTTTGGTGGGTTGTACTTGGCCTCAGTTGTTAAAGCTTGCCAAGGATTAGACAAGGTGGGCAGATGGGGTCGAGCAGTCGAGCTATACAACCGAGGTGTGAATTTGGATTGTGTCGCATTTGGGACGACTTATATGACTATCAGGTTGGGCCAATGTCAAAATACAAGCAAGTAAAAAATAGTGTATATCGTTTTTTCTTTACCATTTTTATAAACCGTAAAATCTATTACTCCGTAAATGATTATTTGCCGAAAAGAACAAGTACATATATATACTCCATAAAAATGAAGTTACATGTAATTTTTTAGGTATTTGTGATGTTACTTTGTATTAAATATACATTACAATGAGTTTTATATATGCACTCGATCATGATCGTGAATTAGTTTCTCAAAATTTGAAATATTATTTTTACATTGACTATACATCTAATTTGATGATTCATGTATTAGCTAATACCTATTTGTCCAAAAATAGTGCATACGAAATTTCGAAAGTATACTTACAACTTCTATTATTTTGGCAAATATAAATACGTATAAAGTTATACTCTGTGTCGTTTTATATGTTGTTTTAAAACATTTCACATTAAGTAAGAAAGTGTTGGAAATTGTAATACTATTAATTATGTACAATAAATACCTTTTGAAAATAGAAAAATAGACTTTTTTTCACCAATCAAATACCTAAAATGTACCTCTTATTTCTAGTTATTAGTGTTTGGAATTTGGAATACATTGAAATAAAAAGAAATTTTTACACAGGTTACACACCAGTATTATATCGAAACTTGAAATGTTTAATCTAAAGTGGGACAAAGTAATTGAGTTACGAACTTACGACACATAAGAAATTTTTACACAGGTTACACACTAGTATTCTATTGAAACTTGAAATGTTTACACATGAATTACAACACTTTTTCGTTCGTGTTTTTAAAAATGCACGCTATCCTATGACTTTTACTACACACAACAAAGTTTCTTCTAGTTACGAGCTTACGACTTACGACTAAATGGTATTGAAACTTTAAGTTTCAATGAACATATTTATTGACATTGTTGTTGGAAATAGAAATTGCTCCTCAATCGGCAATTCTATACTAGACTATTTTTCTATTTAAGAGAAAAATAAAGCCATTATTTGAAATAAAGTGCTCTGGATTACAAATACTATTATTTCCCATGCACCTTCAATAACGGTATTATTGGAAACCCTAATTTACGAACAATGAGCCACAAGGCCCACAATGATGCCGGTTCTAGTGACTCGGGCAACCATGAACGAGACGAAAAACAAACAAACGTACAAAATTTCTTGCAGTCCCTTATGTCCAACACACTCATTATGAGAGTTGAACCCTCTATGAAAATTCAAAGCCTTAAATTAGAGTTGCAGGCCGAGGACAAATTAGGCATCCCGGCAGACCAACATCGCTTAATGTTTGAAAAAAGGGAGCTCGAAGACGGCCACACCCTCGCTGACTATGGCATCCGGGAGTCTACCGCCATTTGCATTGGACGCCGTGATTGGTTGAATTGGGAAGCAGGTATGTATTTGTAATTTAAAAAACTTGTTGATGTCTTTTGTGTTATTATGGTTGCACAAATAGTCTCCTAAAATAATAACATATGAACATTGTGATGCGAGATAAACATGGTTTGATTCAATAGATCAATGACATGGGTGGATTCAATGGATCAAAGGCATGATTGGATCCAATGTTAAGAAAACTTAATTGTCTTATTTAGTTTATGAATTTATTTTGCTATTTTTGGCTAGTTTAATTGTCTTGAATTAGCTAGTTATAGTTGCCTTTTCGTTTGTCTTCTTTGGGTTATTTATACCCATTAGTTTGGTATGAGAAGGGCATTCAGAAAGTATAAGAAAATCACAACTTTTGCTTGCTTAGCAAATTCTCATTTTTATTCAAACGCGTCTTTGAATATTAACTTGTTCGATCTCAATAGGGCTTGAGTTCGTTCTCCATTGTTCGAGTTATAGGTCTAACCCGCGCAAATATCCTATTGTTTCGATTTCTAGCCAGATTTCGAAACAAATATCCCTTCTATTATTTTCATTTTGTTCCTCATTTTCCTCCAAGTCCCCCAACAAAATTAATATTTCGAATTCATCAATATACTCGGCTATACTTAATTTGCCTTGCTCTAGGTCTGCGATATTTCGATAAATACTCAATTTATGATTAGCCGGTACATACCTCTTCCTCAGTTTATCTTTTAACGACTCCCACGATGCCAATTTTTCCTTCCCAACGCGAGACCGTCTTGCTTTCAACCCCTCATACCATAATGAGGTTCCTCGGCTCAGTTTCAATATGGCATATTTGCACGTTTTCTCATCATTGAGATCCTTCAAATCGAACATACGCTCAATTTTCCGTTCCCAGTCCAAATAATCTTCCGGGTCGGTACCACCAGCGAATTCAGGCAATTCAGTTATCTTGAACTCGTCCAACTTCGACTTTCCACTGCCGCGACTCCCGGTAGGTCTATTTCGTAACAAATCTTGAAGCTTATCGTAGAACTCATCGTCAAATGGTTCACCAGCCATTTCTGCCTTTTTCCTGTTCTGAAAGGTTTTTTTGTTTTTTTTAGAAAAATCGAGATTTGCAGGACCGTCTCGATTAATGGAAAATCAAGAGTCGAAGCTCTGATACCACTTATGATACGAATTTTTGAGCGGAAGCGAATTAAAGAATAAAAATGAAAATAATAGAAGGGATATTTGTTTCGAAATCTGGCTAGAAATCGAGACAATAGGATATTTGCTCGGGTTAGACCTATAACTCGAACAATGGAGAACGAACTCAAGACCTATTGAGATCGAACAAGTTAATATTCAAAGACGCGTTTGAATAAAAACGAGAATTTGCTAAGCAAGCAAAAGTTGTGATTTTCTTATACTTTCTGAATGCCCTTCTCATACCAAACTAATGGGTATTAGGCATAATTCAAGACAATTAAACTAGCTAATTTAAGGTCCATAATTACAAGTAATGAAGACTAAATAAATAGCAAAATAAATTCATAAACTAAATAGGAGAATTAATTTTTCTTAAAATTGGATCCAATCATGCCTTTGATCCATTGAATCCACCCATGTCATTGATCGGCTTTTGATAACTCATATCATAGGTTTAAGAATCGGGGCGATTCTTCTTGAAGAAAGGGCGGATGATACGGTAGAGGTCACGCAACATACGATGGCTCGGACCGTTTAAAATCATGAGTCTAAGTAATAAAGGAGTGTTATTACCCTATTTAGTTTGCTGATTATTTAGGTGTAAATTCCTGCATTTAGGAGCCTTAATTTTCTTGAATTAATGGTCTTAATTACCTTAATTTATGAACATCATTAGTGGCCCTTTGAGATGCCTAAACGACTCTCCTACTAGTCTTTTTTATAGTCATTTGTAGATTGTAATTTGGCAATTGAAAATTTTAATCAAAGTCACAAAAACTTGCTTGTTTAGCAACAACATCCGTTTTTATTCAAAATGCGTTTTTGAGTATAAACATGTTCGATCTCAGTAGGTCTTGAATTCGTTCTCCATTGTTCGAGTTATTGGTCTAACCCGAGCAAATATCCCATTGTTTCGATTTCTAGCCAGATTTCGAAACAAATATCCCTTCTATCATTTTCATTTTTATTCTTTAATTCGCTTCCGCTCAAAAATTCGTATCACATTGTTTGTTGTTTTTTTATATATATCTGTAGCACTCAGTCTTGTCTGTAAGTGTCGGACATGATGGTGTCAAAGTGTTGAATACGGCTATTTTCCATGAGATTTTCCTTTTATGACTTAAATTGGAGTGTTGAAGTGTCGTGTTGTATCTTGCATGTGACAGGCAACCTAACTGACGTGTAAATGTGTAATCTTTGCAGGAAAGGAGCTCGAGAAGGTGTCCGATATCAGCGTTTTACGTCGTTTTTAAAAATATGACTAGCAAAATGTGTGTTTGTTTTACAAGTCCTATGTGACTAATAAAGTAATAATTTGGTAGGATATGATTTTCATTATGGGATATCGACCTTTGTAGTTGCAATCATGTCAAATCGTTTTAGTGTTGCCTCTGCGAAAAACAAAATAATGTAACATCTCTCAGTCAGTCTTTCCTTTGTGAATCTGATGGTTAAGCTGAAATTTGGCTATATATTGTCGATGTTTAGACTTTTGGTAGATTTATTTCCTCATCTTGCTCCACTCACCTTGTTTTCGTTACCTTAACGCAATAACGCGCGCGTAAATTTTTTGAACTAAAATTGACCGGAGATCAAATGAAAATAAAGGAGGTTAATAATCCTATTTTTCCCAGGTATACCAACGATTATCACTCGATAACAACTAATAAGTTGGCCCCAAGTCCTCAATCAAATGGATCGTCCTATAGAAACTAAGAGTTTCAACATATTTATCCAAAATGGGTCTACGTAGAATCGGTTTTTGCGAAGCTAGGTGAAGAGTGTTATCACGAAGGTGCAGTAACAATGAATAAATAAAAAACTAGAGTAGAAAGAACCGGAAATTGTAGTGTCGTGGTATACGAGAGCCACTGCCTTGAAAACTATTTCGGTACGACCGTGGTGGCGATCAGCAAACGACCGGTAGTTCCCCAAGGATTAAGCACTACTGTACTCAGGCACGCCCACTCGAGACTGAATACATTGGAACGATTTTGTATGCAATACCCAGAAATATTGTAGACATGAATAGAGAGAGTTGGTGGTTTTTGTGTATTCTGAAGGACTGAAGTGAGGTCCTATTTATAGCAAAATAGGAGCCTCAACAGAAGCCAAACGTGCTCCTAAAAGGAAGCAGTCAAGGCGCAGAAATGGGAGTAAGACTCTCTCCCACTCAACAGTCACGACTGACTGTTATTCACAAAAAATGAATCTGGACAGTCCAAAAACAAACGCAGGCCCAAAAGTTAAAAAGGGGCCTTTGGCCCGCACCGCAGGTGCTCCACCCAAACCCGAGCCCGAGCCGAGCCGGGCCGGGCGGCGCGCGCGCGTGTGTGTTTGGACCCAAACCCACAGGCCCAACAATCTCTACAAAAGCCTCTTTGTTCTCTCAATTGACTAGTGAAGTCCACTAGTCAATATAAACAAGAGGAAGGAAGCTTTGCCCACCGATGTGGGACAAAGTGAAAGCCAAAAAACAAGTTGAATGGCATGATCTCAAAGCCATCTTTCCAACAATCCCCCACAGATGGCGAAGAGTTGTAAAAGAAGAAGTTTCTGGGTAAAGGAAGGATTGGATACTTAGGTATCAATATCTTTCGAATTGAATTGACACTTTAGTGAAATGAGGAAACAACTTACTTACAGCGAGAGAATATCTTGCGATTTGAATTCCTAGCTGAGCTTCGGTCGATACCCCCCACAACACATATCATACCTTCAGATTTGGATCGTTCCGCGATTTCAAAGTGCAACGCGCTTTTTTAAAGCCTTGCGTTTTCCTCGGTACTAATAAATGTGTTCATAAGACTTCTCGTAGTCTAATGATCATCACACCTACGTAGGTGGCTCAAGTGCTTCTCATTAGCACTTCTCACGCGAGCCATTAAGGACCTGAGTCCAACCTGGTGTATAATTCATCAAGTGCGTCTCAAAAGCACCACCATTTAAGGCTATGAATCATACGACGTCATAAGAATAGAGATTTTAAAGCCTAGTCACTCTTGACTTAAGGATTTAAGTCCCATTCCCCTCGACGTTTCAGTAACTTGTCTCCTAGGCAATCCCTTTGTAAGGGGATCAGCAAGGTTACTTTCGGACTTCACATAGTCCACGGTGAAAACTCCATTATCAATGAGTTGTCTAACTGCAGCGTGCCTGATTCGAATGTGTCGTTTTTTCGCATTA
>JAGPOY010001310.1:0-17903 GCA_018983105.1 Silene uniflora
AATTTGGAAAAAAAATCGTTACTTTATGAACTCGTAGTCATTAGATATAGCCGGTCAAAATTTATTTGATTAAAAACGTTTGACCGACTATAATTCTTGCAACAAGTTTCGAAAATGCAATATTTTTTCAAATCGAATATCTCGTAAAGGCGATCAATTTGAAAATAAAGAATCGTCGCATTCCGAATTCTCATGACCACGAATTATTGGCTGTCAAAGTTTTTTGGTGAAAAAAGAGGGGTATCTCTTAGAAAACCAAAAAACTTGAGGGTACCATGTAGAATATCCGTTATATGTTTTTGGTGTAACGAATTATTATATATTATTATTAATGAATAATATTATTATAATATTTATTTTTATAATTAAATTATTATGTATTATTATTGTTTTTATTATTATAATTTTATTATTATTATTATTATTATTATTATTATTATTATTATTATTATTTCAGTTCAGTTCAGTTCAATTCAGTTCAGATAAGTTCAGTTCAGTTCAGGTCCATTCAGTTCAGTTTAGTTCAGCTTCATTCAGTTCAATCCAGTTCAGTTCAGACAATTTCAGTCCAAAAGAACAGGGCCTAATTGTTAATTAATACAGAGTACTAACAAACATGCTTACGACCCAAACAGAACTGGGTCAGGGCAAAAAGGATAAAAAAAATAGGCGCGACAGATGGCGTAGAAGTCAAAAACCCGATTTGTTGTATGTTTATGTTCGATTAGTATTTAAAATTTTATTTTTCCTTTATGATTTATCTAAAAAAACACATCAACTCGAAAATGAAAAGAAAGAAGAAGAATAAAATATAAGTTTAAATTGAAATAATGATTTTAAACCATCTAACATCGATTATTAGAGATCTAGAATCGGTAAGAAAGCATCTTTGGATTAATTTTTCAATAAAACCAATTAATATCGACTATTAACGATTTTAGAACAAATTAAAGGAAAAAAAAATAAAGTTTTAAAGCTTTGAAAACAAATTTGAGAATAAAGAATTAACTTAAACCTCGTAATATTGAATAGTTAGAGATCTAAATTTAAAAGACTAATTAAACCATTTTAAACCATCTATTATTTCACTATTTTATAAAGTTCTAAACTACTTCCTCCATTGCCTTCCTTCTTGTCTTCTCATTTAAAAAAAACTCCTAATATATAATAGAGAAATGGGTAGATAAAAAAATAGAGGAAATAATAAATAATGGTGTTTTTTGTAAATAATACCAATTCAAAAACAAAGATTTGAAAATGGAAGAATTGAATAGAAAAAAAACATGATGGAAAACAAAGGAGAAAGGCACAAACGGGTGAGCAACCTCTTAAAAACGGCGCACCAAATGGTGCGTTCTTTCTAAGATGCACAACTGTATGCGTTTCTTCTAAGTGTTTAGTTATCCTTCTTTAATTAAAAATTGGATCTTACATTAGGATGGAAACCGTATAGACCAGGTCAAGGCGATATGATATGAATATGCAATACAAAAATACGACAATAATAAATATGATACAAAATATGGGTCAATATACCCTCATGGCTCATACTTATATGTTAGCTTTAATTTGCAAGATAAAACTACGTTGACTCTAGTTGTTAGGAGCTTTATGTGTGGGGAGTGCCTTGAGAAACTAAAGAGTGATTAATCAACAAGGTAATCGGTTAATTGGCCGGGTCGGTCTATATCGATGATGGCTCTCAATATAAATCGGGTTTATGTTTCGAATGATCGAAGAATGTAGTATAGATGAGTAAGAACACGGCCTAGAATGCAAAGAGAGAGAAGAGAAAAGGAGGAAAATCAACGCTAGTGTGTTTGAATGAGGACTCAAAGACCCTTAATTGTAGCAGAAAAGCATAGAACTACTTCCGCACGCCTCTTAGAAAAGGCGCAACAGGTTGTGCGCTTATTGAAAGAGACGCTGCTCTTGCTGCATCTTTTTGTTTGAGGTGTCCTCCAATAATCAGAAAACGCGTGTTTGTGAATTCCAAAGAGAAGTAAATGAATGTTTATCTCTTAGGATGCACGACTCAAACTCTAAAACCCAAATACGAAGTAATATCTTTGTGAAGTTCCAAGATATTCTGACTCAAAATGAAACGGAATCTAAAAATGAAAACGATTTTTAACTCGGAATTGACTCTAATTGTTGTTAAAAAGACCATAATGGAATACAGAGGATGACTCAGAGGTTGACCAATGTATTCGAGCAACGCTTTATAAGCCAAGTTATGAAATACCATCAAAACGCAATTAAAGTTGCACGTCGTCCGATCAACATCGGTTGGCTTGAGGAAGGTATAGAGATGGGTGTTTACCCATAACATTGTGTATGTTGCTTTAGTTGATTTACGTTTACTCGATTAGTTCCTTGTTGGGATTCCAAAAAATATTACTCCTGCTTAGAGCACCCACATTGAAGAGGATGGAACATACTCTTAGATGAGAGATAGTGTTAAGAGGATGTACTCTTCAATGTGGGTACATACTCTTAGCATCCTCTTTGAAGAGGAAGAGGAAGTCTTCCTCTAAAAATGGAGGATGTCTTGGTCTTGGCCCTTGTGCCAAATAAGAGACAAAAACTATAGTGGATGGTGAAAGAGGAGAGGAAGATGGCATCCTCTTTGATGTGGGCAAAATGAAAAGAAGAGGAATGAGATGGTGGAAAGTGGGGTAGATGAAAGAGGATATGATGTGTCAAAAATATAGAATGAAAGAGAAAAAATAAGAGGATCAAACCCTCCTCTTCAATGTACATGCTCTTATTCTCCTTTTGAGTCGGTTCTATACAATAAGACGGTATTACATGACAAATGGCCACCACTCATTGGTCGGTCAGAAGTCACTCGTATTGTTCGCGACTCAATGCGTGTGACAGTTACGTAACATGTTTAAATTACCTGCAAACAATAAATATCAAAAAATAATACTATAACACGCTGTGAATTCACACGTAAAATCCCTTCATAAATTGTCCTTATCCCAAAATCCCCGCTCATTTTTCCAACTAACTTTTCTTCATTTCTGAATCCTTCAATTAATTTCTTAATTGGTAAGTAACCCCTCAGTGCATAAAACAATTTGATTTTCTTTCCAATTTCAAACTTTTCATCCCATTTCTGGGTTATTATGATCTTGGATTGTTTCAATTTGGGAAATTTAAACCATAATTTATTGGGTTTTTTTTTAATTTAAATTTCTTTAGAACAATAAAAAGTTGAAAGATTGTATCTTTTTCCAAATGGATTCTTGTAATTGAAAAATTCTGTAAATTCTGTTGTTCAATTTAATGTATGATTAAAAAATTGAATTGAAAAAGATTGAAAGATAAAGCTATGGTTGTTATAAAGTTTTGTTTTGGTTCTTTCTAGTCAAATTAGTCATCTCCCCACTTTGGTTGATGCCTGTTTTTCTCATTTCTTTTTTGTCAACCATAACTACAGTATCAGATTCTCATGTATCCATTTAGTTGGTTATTTCCGAATCGGCTTCTGTTTAGCTCAACTTAGTTTAGTTCAACTCGCATTATTTTATATGACGGGAAAATCTATAGCAGCTACCTTTGGTGCGCGCTGTTACAATTTGTTATTGTTATTATATATAGGGCTAGTTTACTTGTTCAATTGAACCAAGTCTAAAGTTAGGCTCACTAGATTAAAGTAGTTATTCTTTGGTCAATACAAGTTGATATTCTGCACATTTTAATTCTATATATATATCACAATTCTTGACATTTTGTTTCCCTTTGTGTCAAGGTACCATAAAATTCAATCCAAATTCAAAAACACCAACAAACATTTCGGATTTCTGATTTCTGAAATTTATTTCTATCCTGCAAAGTTCAATCTTGTAACAACAAAATGGCAATCAAGACGAACGGGTTCTTAAACGGATCATTACCCGAAGAATTGATGCAAATTCTTGTAACATTGGCATCGACATGGGAAGATGTCGAAAACCCGACTGAAATTCAAGTCAAGGCATTAAGTGGAGCCATGACTAATCAAGTGTTTCAAATAATTTGGCTTACTGCAAAGACTGATCTTCATAGGAAAGTTCTTGTTAGAATTTATGGTGATGGGGTTGACATCTTTTTCAACCGGGATGATGAAATTCGTACCTTTGAATGCTTATCTCACCACGGTCATGGCCCTCGCCTTCTTGGCCGCTTCCCTGATGGCCGCGTTGAAGAGTTCATTCATGCCAGGGTATGCAACTAACAATTCTTGTTTAAAGTTGTCATTTTGTTATAATATCCTGAATTAGTAAATAATACACCTAATTTGGTTAGAATGTGTATGAATTAATGCTGAAATTTTGCCTTGTCATAATTGTTGCCTTCTTGAGCAGTTTTCTGTTGGACAGCTTTCTTGTTTTTCTGTTTTCTGTAACTGTCATTTTTCTTTTCGTTCGATATTTGAAGAGAACTGTAATCTTTTCGTATGCAACTGATTTTTACTACTGCAATGTTTTGATTTATCAACTGTGCTAACAAAATGTTATATTTAGATTAAGGTTAATCTGACATTATATTACTGTGAGACCGTTTTTCAAAAGACTGATGAATTTGTGTGGGTATCAGACACTGTCAGCAGAAGATTTACGTGATCCAGAAGTATCGGCTTTGATAGCATCTAAAATGAAGGAATTTCACGGCCTTAAGATGCCTGGCGCAAAAACTGCTGTCTTGTGGAGCAGACTAAGGTACTGATTACTTAAGAAGATGATCAACAGATGATTTGTTAACTTTCTGCAAGTCCTGACTGTCTTATCAATTTTCCTGACATGTAGGCGTTGGTTGAGAAAGGCTAAGAACTTATGTTCAGAAACTGATATCAAGGTGTTTGGACTAGACCGTCTAGATGACGAAATCCAGGAGATTGAAAAAGAGCTGACACTAGATGATCAAGAGATCGGGTTTTGTCATAATGACCTTCAGTATGGGAACATAATGATGGATGAGGAAACTAAATCAATCACCCTTATTGTAAGCAAAACTCGAACTTCTCCTGGTTTAATTTGTGTACTGCACGGAACAATTGGATCTGATTTGTTAATTTTGTGCAGGACTATGAGTACTCAAGCTATAACCCTGTTGCTTATGATCTTGCTAACCACTTCTGTGAAATGGCTGCCAATTATCATTCTGATACGCCTCATATACTCGATTACAGCAAATACCCAGGTTAGTTTATGAAGATTTGCATATCACAAATACTTTATTTGGTATCGTAACTGTCATTTCAGACTCTAACATGATCATTTGGTTGTTATACCAGATCAAGAGGAGCGCGGAAGATTCATCTATGCTTATCTGAGCTCATCAGGTTAGTCTGCAAGTTGCAGTCTTTACCAATTCAAGCTGTAATTTTTCCTGCAATCTAAATTATTGGTCTGAATTTCATAGAAGGTATAAATTCTAAAGTTGGTGGTAGTTGCAAGTTGTGACATCTGACCAGAAAGGGTTACAGCAGCTGTATTAGACATTTGCAAGATGTGACGCATGAAAAGAACGTAATTCGTCAGCTAATACCGTACTGACAAGAGATTCCTATAATGAACCAAACGATAACAAATCAGTCACCTTCTTTTGTCTTAGTCACAGTACTCACAGATTCAGAAATTAGTGTTTTTATTTCACTCTAAATTAGATATTTCATACCGAGTTTCATGTTTTCAGTCATCAATTTTAATACGACATAAAAATTTAGGACATAGTACTGTCGCATTTGAGATCTATTGATGGATGACCGTTATCACCAAACAACAAGAACATTACTCTAGTGTCTGGAGAGCTCCCGCAAATTGCAGGGTAAGGGGTAGTATATCTTGCCGTTTAAATTAAAGTGGTGCTCCATAGTTCATAAAGAAAAATACGGAAAGTTCACACTTTTACTAACGAATTTAGATTTAGAAAGCGAAGTATATATTCTAGAAGAATGGCAACTTTAATACTCCGTATTTCATTTTCGAGAACTAAAAGTCATTCACTGCCATTTGACTTGGGACCACAGGAGAAGAACCTACTGACAGTGAAGTGGAAGACTTTCTGCAACTTGTTGAGAAGTACTCGCTTGCAAACCATCTCTTCTGGGGCCTTTGGGGCATCATCTCGGTAAGACGCGTTCATGTTAGCCGACTCCAAATTTAATCTGGGACCCTTTATTCATTCTAATACCTCAATTATCGGACATGGTGTTACAGGCTTATGTGAATAAAATCGACTTTGATTACAAGGAGTATGCAAGGCAGAGGTTCCAGCAGTACTGGCTAAGGAAGCGTCAACTCCTTGGTCCATCTTTACTACCACTTGATGATGCTGAAACTGCATAGATTAGTTTGGGCATGTCTGGTTTTCTTACCTTCAAATTTTCGTAAACTAAAAATTAGCGCGGTACAATCGCCTTTATTCACTTAGATCTTGGGCTTTAGTTTACTACTGTAAATAGTAAGCTACCAGTGCTGATTTTGGTAAATGTAACTATTGCATTTCACCGACTCTGTAAAAGAAAATTTGGAGTAAATAGTATATGATGCTATAGAGTATAATATTTTGTTTTGGAATAATCTTGAATTGTTTTTATGATCATGGATTAACATGCCGGTTACTCTTCTGAGAATTATCTTACGCAATGACAACAATGTTAGCTCCGTGTCTCAAAAGTTCTCGTCTATCACTATCGATGTCCCTGTTTAGTGCATCATTTGTCATGCTAATCAATGTTTTGAATAGCTTAATGAATACTTAGTGGTGATTTAAAAGCGTACAAGCTTTATCAACAAAATACTCGTTTATTTAAGGTAATAAAGTTGATATAGTAATCAAAGTCGATGAATACGATTATATGATCTAGTTGAAGTCAGACGTGTGAATGTGTGATGTACTTGCTATGGACAGAATGCAGAATTATAATGGGAATTCTGCAGTCTGAAACTAAGGTGCAGGTAGTGCGTCCTAAATGGCAAGTACTCCTAAAATGTGAGACCTGTAAATAGAAGAATTACAGACAAGCATGTAAATTCACATTCGTGTGCTCGTGAGCTTCTATCAACCTTTCCACAAAAAAGGTCCTCTCTTCATGTCAGCCTCTTTTGCTCTGTAATATACCGATATGCCAATAGAGAATCCAAGTACGACAACTCCACAAGACCACAAGTACCACAAACGCGAATATGTGCAAATGAGAACTTCAGACAAACGAGGCAATGAAAAAGTAACTCACCGTTCTGCACTTGTGCAAAAACTGTTTACCGACCACAAACTTGCTCTAAAACAAAAAAGATGGCTTCATCCGATGATTAATTTGGAATAAATAGTACACTACGAAAACATACGCTATGATGAGTAAGATCCATTGTGTCCATTACCATCAAAACAAACAAGTTCTTAATATTTCTGCAAATCTAAACAAAATCGAACATTTCAAAGACGAACAAGTAAAAGAAACCCTCGGATCACATGTAAAGACTCTAATCAAAGAGAGAGAAACCCATGTCTTCATCCTCACTCTCTTCCTTCTCTGCTTTCTTCTCTTCCTTGGGAGCTTCCGCAGCAGCTGCTCCACCTGAAGGAGCGGCAGCAGCACCTCCACCACCACCAACAAAGGAAGCAGCAACAGCACCACCAATGATCACCTGTTACAAATCAATAATACGGACTACGTCAATGAATGTAATCAACTTTATCGATACTTTAAAACCTATACTCTACACCTTCACCATAATGATACAGGGCATAGTTAACCAACAACATTCAAGGGCTTGAAATACCCTTCATACATAAACTAAATTGAACTACCGCGATAAAGTCCATTCTTAAAATAAAAAGGAACAATTGAATGAGACACCCCAATATAGAAAAGGATAACAAATGACCGGGATCGAGAGAGTAGATCGGAAGGCATTGGAATACTACAGATGGGCTCCCAAAACATTACAAGCTGTTCCGAGGCTAACTATTTCCTTACAAACTAACAACAAGAATAAAATTGAAATTTAATCACTGTGACAAAATATGTAAACAAGTGATTAAGACGGAAAGAATATAAATAAGCAATACCCAGATAGTAAATCACACATAAAAACAATAAACATAGAACAAATTCTACCCAACAATGTAAATTCATGATATGAATAATCAAATCAAATAAAATCATAGAAAAGCCAGATCTAAATATAATACCTGAGCAACGGCGGAAGAAGGGGTGATGTAAGAGAAAGAAGACTGAACAGCGCCGGAGTCACCGGTTTTAAGGGCGGTTTGAAGGAGTTGATTCTGAAGAGCGTGTTCTGAGTCACCAGAGCATTCGAGATCGCCATCGTGTTGCTTGGCGCTCCATGAACTTCCAGATTTCTTGCAGATGAAGGTGTATACTCCCATCTTCTTTGCTGTTGTTTGCTTTTGGTTTTTGGAACAAGGAGACGGCACAGAACAACTAGGTTTTTTGAGGTTTAAGATTTGTGGGAGAGAGGAGAGTATTTATGCTGTTAAAAGGAGCCCTAGATTTGGTATTTTGGGTTGGGTCCAAACTTAGGTCCAGGACCTGTTTGTAGAAGTGATGAGACTATGTGACTCAAGTAGAGGAGGTGGCAAATAGGGTCGGTACGGATCGGGTTATTTTGGATTTCAGATCAATTTCGTATCATCTTATCCGTCACTTTTTCAGTTTACGGCTAGTGTTGAGCTGAGTGCAAGGGGCTTGGGCTCGAACTATTATGATTCTAAGCCCGGCAAGGGGGCGAAGGGGCGGGTTGAGCTGAGTGCTAGGGGCTCGGGCTCAACACTACTCTTCTTGAGTTACGGACTTACGGCTAGTGTTGTGTCTGGGTAAGGCTACGTAATTGGTGGCCCGTACACGGCCCAATGAGTGGCGAGGTAGGGACAGGTTCTGTTGGCAATGCGTTATTTTATTTTATTTTGTGTTGGAGCAGGCCGGACTGAGAGAAAGTCGAGACTTGCAACTCCTAAATGGGATCGGGCACCGCTTGGCCGGAATACGAGGTGTACGGGAAACTATTTTTAGCTCGACAATGGGATCTGGGTTGAACTTGTTGGCCCACTCTAATTATGATGTATCAATTCATTTTTTAACTCTTTTCATACACTCAACTAAACAGCTTCATATTGTTTTGGAAAAGTGATACGGCTGGTTAGAGCTTACATATGAGTAGCTCGTTCAATTCTTGATATATGTGTATTTATATATTTCAAAATTATAGACTAATATTTTCTATTTTTAATGTAAATTTTTTTTTTTTGCATTATTTGAGTTTTTTTTAGTTCAAAATACAATTTTTTGTCTTCTGAGATTTTAATTGGCCAATCGAATATGTATTTGGATGTTTGCCTTCAATTAATTACTTGATTGGCCCAAATATTCATTACATTACCAAACTTTAGCCCATCGTGTTGGGCCGAAGTGAAAGACGAAGTCCTAACTCAAAGCTGATGACATTACAATAGCCTGGCAAATCGGGTTAACGGGTCAGGTCATTTCGGGTTTCTCAACTTTTCGGGTTAGTTCGGATCGGGTCATTTCGGATTATTGGTATGTTTCGGGTAAAGCGGGTTGAGTGGTTTCGGGTCGGGTCAGGTCAATTCGGGCTTCGGGTGCGGCAGATCGGGTTGGTCAATCGAGTAAGGTTGATTTTGCCAGGTCTATTTACAATGAACCTACATCATAGAGACTAGAGAGTACGTGAAGGTCACCAATTGATCCTATATGTTTGCACTTTGATAAAGTCCAAGATTAGTAAGGTTTCCTTGTGACGGCCGCCACAAGTTTGTCTAAGTCGGGCGAGTTACCGAGATGTATGGCATATTGGCATCACAATGTCCTTAAGAATGATACGTTGTTAAGTTGATCTTAAGCACACATAATGTAACTAAGTCTAACAACATACAATGCATAACAAATTAACGACGACCATGTTCACAAATGATAAATTGTTAACTCCATCCAAATAGAATTAACTCAATAACACATGATAGCAACAATGCAACAACAATGTTGACAAAGTTCAATGTATGTAACATAGTAATATGCATGAAGATTATTCCGTATAACACAAAATAGAATCATACAATATAATACGAAGTACTTCACTTCACCATCTTAAGGTTTTGGTTGAGATGATTCATCTGTGTTATTAGATCATGACAACCTCCAATAACTCACGAAGTGAAATTTCAACACATAGTATTGGGGAGTCTAAATATGTTCAAGAGCATTTTAAACAAGCTTAGATACTTTGTATAAAATTCAACATCTATGTTTGAATGATCTTAAAACCAAAACCACAAAGAGATCATGTTTATTCAAGATTCTCTATTAAGGTAGGCACGTCATTTAAACATCACCAACATAACAAAAACTTAGTACTCTATCAAAGTATAAGCATTATTGCAAAGCAAGAATCGTAGCTTTCCGCCATATGATGCCCATACTCTATCAAAGTCGATGTTGTTAAAATCGCGATACATTACCATACATACACTATCTCATGCTTATTTTGGCAACATAGCACTTACCCTTGTTGTCTTATACTACATGTTCAAAGTCTCAAGGGAGCGGATTATGGAAATTACGAAATTTTGGGACCAATGGGTCATGCTAACTAACACAAGCAAAACTCCGAGTTTACTTAATAACGGAAATCGAACATATAGGCCACAGCTTGTTGGTTGAAGAGGGGATGACTATGTTTGGTTGTTAGTTACCTAAGAACAAAGGAAACAGCATGGCCTCATTGTGCTTTTGTCTTGTTGCAAATGCTTTGAAGGCTATGAAAATGAAAATTCAGTTAAGTTTATACAAATTCTTATTTGAGACGGTTGTAAGCGGTAAGCGTTAATGGATTGAAAGCAACTCATGTGCCGGCTTATTAGTTAGTGCTAGAATATATATTTGGATTCGTTTCTTGGCTCCAACGAAAAACAACCTTAGGCAAACATACACGGGATACACCATTTCAACGACCTTACCAATTGAACAAGTGATCTTAGTCACCTTACCATGTCTTATATCCACCTTAGGATCTTATGGTATCCATTTGCTTGGTAGGGGTACTAGGGTCCAGCTGTCCAGGGGAACGTGGTAATGTACTGAGAAAGTCTTGCTTGTGACCGTCACAAACTTGTGACCTTTCATAAGTCACAACCCCACTCCGCTTGTTCTCCCACTTAGAGCTTGTGAGAGGTTATAAGCTTGTGACGAAAAGCGTCCGTCATAAATGAGAAATTGTCGTAATGTTATACATATGGAGGTGATGTTAGATTAAGTTAGGTTAGATCTGATGATGTAGTGCATTGGGAAAGGCAGTCAAAACTCAAAAGGGATGGATATGGACCCAAATGAAGCATT
Source organism: Silene uniflora (assembly GCA_018983105.1). Taxonomy (NCBI): domain Eukaryota; kingdom Viridiplantae; phylum Streptophyta; class Magnoliopsida; order Caryophyllales; family Caryophyllaceae; genus Silene; species Silene uniflora. Next base: position 11,369 of record JAGPOY010001310.1, read on the forward strand.
ATAATGACACTTTTTAGGGGACCATTCAGGCATTCACAGCCCCATGTGAGCAATCAAAGCTTAAGCGTGGCTTTGTTCTTAAGTGTCTCCAATGTCCCAACATTCTACCCTAAAACTCTTTGTAATTTTGCACTTTCCTTTTTGTCTTTCTTCTTCACCATATCAACTTGCATCTCTTTTTTCTAAGCATCAATTCAACTTTTAAACCCGACCTGTATGACCCGATCCGAGACATGACCTACCTAACCCATTTGATAGATCAAAATAGACCTGGCAAACGGGCTAATGGGTTGGGTTCAGGTTATTTGGGTTTGAAAGAATTCGAGCCGGGTTAGTTCGGGTTCGAGTCATTTTCGAGTCTTGAGTTCGGATGACGGGTCGGGTCAATTTTGCCAGGTCATGCCCCTAACAACCGAATAAGCAACAAATCGGTGATTCGATATGTACCGACTCCTTAGGCCAACTAACAGAGGTCATACATGCATGCTGATTCATGTAGAAAACCTGTTCAAGGTGACCATAATGTAGATGCAAAAGAGCATAGATAAGGGATTTGAAACATTATTTTTCCTAAGAAGCTGTACAGATGATTTACTACTGCCGTCTGCCACCCTTTCTGAACTTAAATAGAAGGACTAACTTCCCTGATCTACTTCCTAGACTAACAGGCTGAATTCCTGGCTATTTTCTGAACTTTAGAAATCTCTGATAAATGGGAAATGACGGTAATTAATCATCCTAATCTAAATAAAAACACGAGAAAATGCGAAAAAACAGATACCGAGTAACAATCAGCTTTGACTAGGAGGCTGTTTTGTTAGAGGTTGAGAAGTTTTCCCCCATTCTTCAGGTGGGCTCTTCACTTCCATGAGTAATGCCACAACCTCTTTCATGGTTGGCCTTTCTGATGGTGCTGAGTTCACACAGAACATCGCGATGCCCAACGTTTGAAGCATCTCTTGGACCATTTGATCAGGAAGACCTTGAAGTTTTGCATCCAATACTGAAATGGCCGGCTCAAAGCTTCCCATTTTCCTTTTCACCCATTCTACAATGTGAAGCCCGTCTCCCATTTTATTCTCTATTGCATTTCGCCCGCTTAAGATTTCTAGCAGGACTACTCCGTAACTGTACACATCACTCTTTTCTGTTATGTTCATCGTGTAACCGTACTCTGCAAGATATGTTTAAAAGGTATCAATGACAGATTTCAGATGAAGAAAAACAGCTAATGTTAGAGTAACTGCTTTCCAAAGTACCAAAAAACCCACGACGAATGTTGCAGATGAATGCTACTTCACAAATTGCATATAAGGGCAGGCAGTTTAGTGAGCCGCTTTGCTTTATCCCGCTATATACGAAAGCTAATAACAAATTTGAAAGACAAAATGAAAACTTGCCTGGAGCTATGTAGCCATAGGACCCTGCAACTCTGGAGATAGCATGGTGATAATTTGGAGAATGCATAAGCTTTGCCAATCCAAAATCTGCAAGATAAGCTTCACATTTCGAATCGAGAAGTATGTTATTGCACTTGACATCTCTGTGGATGATCGGAGGCACACAATCATGGTGAAGGTAAGCAAGTCCTTGAGCTGATCCAACCGCGATCTTATACCTAATTTCCCAATCCAAATTCCTGTTATTTTCCAACAGTTGCTGCAAGTTTCCATTTGGTACAAAATTGTAAAGGAGAAGTTTTGTACTCTTGTTAGAACAATAGCCTAACAGCTTGACTATATTCCTATGTCGAATGTGCCCTAGAATTTGGATTTCTGCAGAAAAGGAATCCATGATCTCGTCTTCCTTCTTTGTTTTCCATAGCTTTTTGACAGCAATCAACTCTCCATTAGGCATGTCAGCCTTATAGACAACCCCAGAACATCCTTTTCCGATGATATTCTCATCTTTCAAGCAATCTAATATGTTGTCGATAGTAAAGCCGGGTTTTTGAAAAGGAATGAAAGTCCATGGATAGGAGAAATCATCAGTGCCCTTTGAAACTCCACCAGGTTTGCCTCCTATATACCTTCGATTTCGTGAAAGAACTATCCATAATAGTACAAGTACCATAGTAAGAACTGCTAATATCACAATTACACAAGTAACTGTTTTAGCAGACTTTAACCCGTTTCTCTTGGATGGACCCGATGAGCAGGTCGACCCATCATCAGACGGGCATAAGTTCGTCTTAAGGAACGAATTGGAAGTTAACGTCTTAAAAAAAGGCGTGACAGGAATCGGCCCTGAGAAATTATTGTAGGAGACATTTAAAGAGGTGAGGCTTGTCATAAGACCAAGGACAACAATCTTTCCTGAAAGCATGTTGTGAGAAAGGTCAAGTGACTGAAGTTGAGTCAAACTCGACATGGATTCGGGGATTTGACCTGTTAAACCATTATTGCTCAAATCCAAACTAATGGTTAAGCTTGTCAAGAAGCCAATTTCAGGTGGAACTACCCCAGAAAATATATTGGAGCTTAAATCAAGAAGTGTAAGCTTCTGCAGGTTTCTGATGGATTTCGGAATAGGCCCTGATAACATATTGTTGTTTAGAATGAGTTTATTCAGGTAGCTGAAATTTCCGAAACTCTGAGGAATTTGTCCTGAAAAGCTGTTTTGACTAAGATCAAGTTGCTCAAGATTCACAAGTTTCCCCAGTTGAGACGGGATTTCGCCTGTAAGATGATTATTGTGCACATCTAGTAGCTCTAATACAGTTATATTACCAATTTCATGAGGAAGGCTACCAGAAAAATGATTCATATACAAGTCGAGAAACACGAGGTTTTGCAACTGCCCTATTTCCCTTGGAATGTGCCCGGATAATTGGTTTTCCCCTAGCCTTAATCTCACCAAGGACTGACAATTAGCGACTTTCGGAGAAAGCCCACCAGTGAAGGAATTTCCTAGCAACAGAAGCTTGCTAAGCTTGGTCAAACCAAAAATATTGTCTGGGATTGTCCCAGTGAGCTTATTTCTCGACAAATCAAGTGTCGATAGCTCGCTGCATTTCCCAAAAGCAGGAGGGATAGTCCCAGAAACCGAATTCCCCCACAAGATTAAGCTCTGTAATGATTTCAAATTACCAATTTGCCATGGAATTGAACCTGACAGTTGATTCTTATCAAGTTGCAGGGTGATAAGACTAGTACAGTTACTCAACTCCCACGGAATCGACCCTGATAGCGAATTATCAGACAAATGAAGTTGCTGTAACTGAACTAACTTCCCCAAATCACCCGGAATCTGCCCTACAAGACTATTAGCTGATAAATCAAGTACGACAAGCGAAGAACAGTTAGAAATCTCTGAAGGAATTGAACCAGACAGGAAATTTCCCCATAACAGCAAACTGGTAAGCTTCTGAAGCTTACCTAACTGAGCAGGAATCGAACCCGACAACTTATTCATATGCAAATACATATTAGTAAGCTCAGAACAGGAACCAAGCTCAGATGGAATCGACCCAGAAATCTCAGTTTCATATACTGCAAATGTCTGCAAGTTAACCAAGTTCCCAAATGTTGAGGGAATAACACCTGATAAACCAGTTGCAGCAACTCCAAATGTAGTCAGATTTGTCAATAACCCCAACTGAGATGGTATTTCTCCTGTTAAATACGGATTACCGCCTAATCGAAACTGCTGTAACGACATCAGTGACCCTAACTGTGAAGGAATAGACCCATTTAACAAATTATCCTGCAAGCATAAAACTTGCAGAGAAGTCATGTTACCCAACTGAGTTGGTATCCTACCACTAAGCTTATTCCCATTCAAATAAAGAAACTGTAATGAAGAAAGTTGTCCAAGTTCTGACGGAATAAAACCCGAAAGATTATTCTCAGAGAGGTCGAGGAGACGGAGACGATACAACCCGCCTAACGAAGCCGGTATCGAACCGGATATATTGGTGGAAGAAAGATTCAAAAGTTGTAAGGAAGTTAAAGAAGAAAGTTGGTTAGGAAGTGAAGAAATGTTGAGAAAAATGTTTGGAAGTGAAAGTGAAATAACTCTTTGTTGTGGTGAACATGTTATACCTTTCCATGAACATGGAGTTGAAGATGATGAATCCCATGATGATTTTAATGTATGGTTTTCTGATGAAATTAGTGATAATAATGCTTGTCCATCTTCTGAAAGACTTGATATTGATGCTACTAAAATCATTAAAATTAGGTAAACCAAGTTTATGACATAAAAAACCATGTTTTTTGTGTTAAAAAAAATGATTTATGGAGTTGAATGAAAAATGAAGAAATTTATGGGATTTTGAGTTTTTTGTGGGGTGAATGGGTGATAATGGTGGTCTAAGGGTGTGAACTAAGGAGGGGACATATTATTTGGTCTTTAATGAACAATGCTTAAACTTGAAACAAATGGGTTGGTTGTTGTTGAACCAAGTGCATGTTGAAAAAATAAAACTAAAAAAAATACCTGAAAGGCGGTTTCTCGATAAGTTTTGATATGATCTTAATAATGAAGGCGGTGCCGAGTTCCGGGTGCCGGAAAATAGTGATGATTGGTGAAATGGTGGTGGTGGTGGTGGTGGCAAAAGAAAGAAAACAAACAATGTGTGTTGGATTGTTGAAGGATATAGGATGAGGAAGAGAGAGGTGTTTGGAAATGGAGGGAGTAGGGTTGTAAGCACAAGGCTCAAAGCTTATTATTTATTGTTGTTATTACTTCTATAATTGTTGTTTAGTGTTTAAATTAGTAAGAAGAAAAAGGGGGTTGAAAGCAAGAGTGTACTTAAGAAATGGGATGGTGTTGTAAATAACACGTATTTTTAAGGGCCGTGATATCGGCGCTACAAGTGTGTCACTTTTTTAGGATTTCGTCGGAAATAAAACAGGTTAAATATAGCTATTTTACGATAAAATGTCGCTATTTTTTTATAAAATGTTACTGTTTTCTGATAAAATGTTATGATCATTTTCAGGATAAAAAGCGATAACTTTAGTTATAATATTTTGTCATTAATGATTACATTGTATCAAAAAAATGGTGATATTTAGTCCGCCTTGTTTCAAACCGACTGAAATAGAGAGTGGATTTAAAAGAAGGGTATCTATTGGAACAAGACAAAACTAGTCCTCGGTAATCATATATCATCATATATCATATATTATATTAAAATCATATACTCCTTCCACACATTAATGTTCACCCATTTGTCTAATATATGTGAGGAGTATTTTAATGAAATGGGGTGAACATAAGTGTGTGGAGGGAGTATTATATTAAACAAAAACCAACAAGCCACGTGTATCGTCACATTAATTTGCCACGTGTCATCAAATAAACTACTATACTAACCTGATTTGGAAAATACTGCGTTCAATTGAATACAATTAATATACTGCGTTAAATGCTTAAAATTATCTTCCAAATATATCTTCATAATATATTATCTTCCTAAAATATCGAAATATTACCTTCCAAAGATATCTTCATAATATATTATCTTCCTAAAATATCGAAATATTATCTTCCTAAAATTGCGCGAAAAAATATCGGAGTCAATGATAATTTACTCGCAATCAGTAAATTCTAGGGATATAACAAATTTTACCGTAATCTGTAAATTTTAGGAATATGATAATTTATAATCTTCATAATATTATCTTCCTAAAATATCTTCATAATATTTTACGAAGTAAATGATAATATCTTCATAATATTATCTTCCTAAAATCTTCAAATATTCCGATTTTAGCTTCCTAAAATCACACCAAAAAATATCGGAGTCAATGATAATTTACTCGCAATCTGTAAATTTTAGGGATATAAAATATTTTACCGCAATCTGTAAATTTTAGAAATACGATAATTGATAATCTTCATAAAATAAAATCGGTGTTAGGTGTACTTGGGGGAACTACACAAAATGACTTCGCCTTTACAAAGAACCGGAATAAAACCTGGGAAACAGAAAACAGCAATAGTCGTCCTTCAAAACGTGCAATATGGAATGGTAAGCGTTTGCGAAAATATGCTATTGTTGTGTATATAATTTACTAATGGTTAATTTAATTTTTTTATGAATTTACAAGAGAGGTTTCGATTTCTATATTAGTACTCCCTCCGCTCAGTCTATACTTTACATTTGCTTTATTTCCCCCTCACAAAATAAAACAATTGTAAACAATTGACCGAGACAGGGGAGTACTACATATATATACTAGTATAGCTCTCGCGCATTCATGCGCGGTATTTATAGAGTTTTTATTTTCCAGGATATTATTTTTACATCTTAAATCAACACCTCAATAATATTTATATTTCACCCAGTTGTATTTTGATATGGAACATAAAAAACTGAAATTTTGAGTTTATTTGAAAGGTTAGAATTTAAGTATAAGATTATATTTTAAGGAAAGGTAATATTTTATCAGAAGAAAGTTTCACATATTTCTTTATTGAGGTATATGCATTTTGGAGTGAAAACTAAGATAATTTTTATTTTTTTAGTAGTAAGGGAGATTCTAAATTGACTCTATTAAATTTTTAATTTTCACCTCATTGTAAT
>JAGPOY010001311.1:5584-23485 GCA_018983105.1 Silene uniflora
TGGCTCCCGCAAATTGCGGGGTAAGGGGGGGTCGGATGTACGCAGCCTTACCCTTGTGTAAGCAACACAAAGAGGCTGTTTCCGAATGACCCAAGATGAAAATTGCGCCGAGAACTGCATCGAAGGACCGCTACTTCACAAAATAAAGAAGCGCAGCCACTTTAGTGAGCCATTTTGATTTATTCCATTATAATCCATAGCCAAAGAGTAATGAATCTTTGGCTCCATCGGAAATATGGAAGAAATGCCTTTTACAGGAGTTAGATATATTTATCAGAGTTAATCGCCTCCGGTGTCTATATTAAAAATATGTCTAGAGCTTCAGATATTGAAAGAAACATACTGTGCCTACCTGTTCAAGAAGGTTAAATAGCTTCCGAGCTTTATCAGGAGAGTCAACTAACCGCACGGTAGCCATATCTAAAGCAGCTCTTCCAGTTATCGTTGAGCCCCCATTTCCATCATAAGCATGTGAATGCCTCTGGTTTTGGTCCAGGCTAGAGCCAAACACCGATAAAGAGAGACTCGTGCTTAATCTAGCAACAGTAGCCCTCAAAGAAGCTTCAAAGACTGACGATCTACTTGTCAAACAATCAGCAACTGTGAGAATCTGGAGTGCACCTTGAACAATGGACCATTCTTCCTCATTTGAGATTAAGTCTGTTTTACGAGCATGTGTCCCATCTTTCTTATCCAATCCTAGATCCTTCTTTGTAATATCAGATGTATTATCTACCCCACAAACAGCTCTTAGAGATTTCAATGTTTCATTCAAGGCAGCTATGTACTGCAACATTGTGTCATCCAGGGCAAGAATAAGCTCATCGGCCTCGGAACCACCAGTAAAATTGACGCACCTCTCAACAGTGGCTTCTAGAAGTAAAATGACTTGAGGAATGGATTCCTCCATCCTTCGAACTGTTTCACTCAACTCGATTCCCTGTGCACCCACTCCACGAGTAACAGCTCCTCTTAGATCTAATTTGCTGATCTCAGAAGAGAGAATAATACGCTCCATTTGCCCATATCTAGTAAGACATTGACTTATACATAAGAAAAACGAAATGGAAGTTGTTGACTTTCAGTGACAAAGAAATATGATAGAACCTGAGGAAGAGTATACCAGTGATCTTATACAACATATATATTCCCAGACCGGGGAAAAAAACATTGTTTACCTTTGCCATGTCTAAAGTCTAGAAGAATCAACAAAAGGACTACACTTCCACATTTAAAAAGCACTTTTGGAAACTAAAAGACTACAACGTACTCCGTACCTTTGTTTGAATGTCTCATAAGGAGAGTAAATTGCCTTCAGTGTGTCGAGTAATATATTGATCTCAGATTCTGAAAACATATGTTGGATGTTTCTAGCGAAAGTACTGGTCATGTTGTGTAGTTCAATAATTGCATCAAGATGCTTGGACTCGATCTTTATACCCTTGGGCATATCACCAGAAGACATTAAATCCAATATACCTGCAAATAATGAATCAATATGTGATGGTTATCAACAAGCATACAGGAAAAGATATTTCATTGGCTGCGAGGAGAGTGAAAATGGCGATCAAATCTCGAAAAACTGCTTATCAAATCACACCCCTATCACCATCTAAATTGGAAAAAAAAATCTGTACTCACAGAAGTTGGTCATCCTTGAACAACTCTTCATTGATTACAAAAAGCACAGTAGTCCACAGTTCAAAGATGTGCTTCTCAGACATACTTGCCAAGAAGACAATCACATCAACCCACAGGCAACTGCTTCTCATAAAGTTAAGACGAATACAAGGAACTATGGTGTACAGCTAGCTACACATACAAATTGATGGAACAGAAACATACCAAAAAACATACGACCGACATCTCTGAAGAACCCAAACATGATGTTAGGAACAAGTAATATTTTGCTTCTTAAAACTAGAAGAGTTTTATTTTAAGAGTAGACATCTTTTAGAAACCCTTTCCACATTCTAAAGTCATCCATATTGACAGAGAAAGATAGTTTTAGCAATCTACACAATCGTTCAGCAAATAACCACTAAATCGCTTGAATGTTCAAAAAAAATTGGAACAGCGCAACTTAATCAGTACTTCATCTTAACCCAGCAAGCTATATAGTGACAAAACTGCACATATTAAAGTGTCTTCACTACAAAACCCCACGAGGAGATTATGGGAACAGAACTTGTACATCAAGTCCTTTCCTCTTGTCTCTGCACTTGTGTACATGTGTTATACAGTACAGTAATTTAAGCATAACAAACGGGAAAGAGCAAAACCACAGCAGCCATCATTCCACATAGAAAAGGATATCATTTAAAAATATGAAGTTGCAAACCTCTAGCCAATGCTTTTGTTTCAGGAACAACATCTCCAGTCGCCAGGTTGATACGGGAAGTGAAGCTTGCATTAACAATTGACATAGTCTCCATTAATAATTTTGGAACCAGTGTTTTATAATCATCTGGGAAAGCAGTCATACACCTGTCAAGATATACACGATAATCTTCTATTAGATTAAAGAAGTGATTTACCATTTACTAACATTGAGAAATAAAAGAAAATGACGACAGAGGTTCAAGGGTGATCAATTGCTCTTCAAGTTCAAGTCAAAATAAAGGACAGCAAAGAACCAATCAATATAGCATAAACTTTGAAATGTGTGGAATGGGGCAAAAAATGCAGGTCATGATGATTGAGTGTCCATGCAAATGGACGCCTTCCACTGACAGCCTATAGTAAACAGAGTCTATGCAAAGCTAATATAGCATAAAAAGAAGTCTGTTAAAAGATATTGATACTTTCAGACATGAGAAAATGAAGAGAAAAAGAAATGATCAAAAATATTAAACCAAGTGAACAGTAAGCAAATGAAAGAGTTTAGTAACTACTCCCTCCGAAATAAAGTGTTTGCCCCATTTCCCTATTATATGAGTCTTGTATTTTAGTGAAATGGGGCAAACACTTTAATTCGGAGGGAGTATAACAATGACAACAGATCGAAAAGCACTCCGTCACAGAGTGGTAGAAAGATAGCTCAAAAATACTTTGCAGAATTCATTATAGTAAGCTTCCTCGAGTCAATTTGAATTGTAGTACTACATATAAAACGATAACACCTCCAGAAAAGTGGTTGCCAAGGTCGGTATGTTTAAAAAATTTCACATTTATAAAATTTTGCTGCGACAGATTGTGCAAGATAAGAACTTTGAAGAGGACAGTGGATATGAAGTATAATTATACCATTTCCATTCTTGCTCAAGATGAAGTAGCAGTTCATCGTAGAAAGTCGGCAACCAACTAGAGAAGGAAAGCGATGAAGAGTTTGACTGGAACTCATCTGCATTTGATATCCTTTCTCCGTCAATTTTCTCAGTGGCCAATTTATATGTGAGCTGTCTGGAATCAAATTCATCCCACAGCTGCTTTATGGGTCTGAGGTGAACCTTAGTGTAATACAGTTCAAAAGACTTGGCTCTACCAATACGCACAAGAATTCCTCGCATCTCTTGAGCAACATCAACCTGCATAGACAGAAAAAAGAAAGTATACAAACATTAATGCATAAAATGGTAAGATCAAACACCATAAGATTGGGTTACCCTAACAAGAATAGATAACTTTACCTTACGGTTGGACAATGCATCTGTCAGGCGAGGCTGCACCATAGAATCCAACCTATCCTCTAATACCTCAAGTTGCTTCCTCACATTTGCAAACTCAGCAACCTGAATAAAGTAAACCGGCAGCAAATGTCTAAAGGCCAGGATCACTATAACTTAGCACATTATAAGTAACACTTGCTATTGCATCATACCTCCCCTACAGCAGACAAGCAATGCCTCATGCTGGCTAAGGTTTCTGCAGCACGTGGAAGATCACCACTTGCAAAAACATCCTCGACTGTTGAGCTCAATTGCGTTAAGCCAGCAGCATCCTTCATAACAGAAATGGTTTTCCTGGTTATAACCGTATAACATTCATAGCCTAGTGGGCAAACAGACATGAGAAGTCAATCATAGTTTTTAACCTGCAATGTCTCATATGCAGCTTCCATTCTACACTTGACAGTATCAATTGTCGCAAGAGCTGCTATTGATTCTGCAGCAGAGCCTTCCGCCTGAAAATGATCCCAACAAAGACTTTATTAGCAAAATAGCTCCAACTTACTAATATTGTTTAGCATCAGCCTAACAGGGAAGAAAGGAAAGGTAGCCCAGCAAGCAGTCCACGTTATTTGTACAACTAAATTTATAGAACACATAGTTTAGCATCAGCCTGAAAATGCCGATGGTCCAATGTTCATTTAGATCATTATATGTTACAAAAATACAAACATAAATCATGTCTCAGTGAAACAAAATGACTGCGCTTCAAAATATACCAATGTTCATTTAGATCATTATATGTTACAGTGGGGACAAAAAGTCCGTCACAAGTTTTACGAGCCAATCAGAATCATTAGGCAAAATGTTATCCCAGCTTTGGAAAACATAATAAAAATATCAGCTATTCACCCATTTGAGTTTTCAAATCCCTAATTGTGAACTAACCATTGAACTACATCTCCCATACCAACTCCAAAGATGTGGTACGTAACTTCAGAGATGAGATATACACAACCATAATTCCTATACACACCATCTTTCTATCTTACTGTAGAATAATTCCCTTGTACAACCTAATTCCCCTGGTCAATAGCATCTAAACACGGACCATGGGTCATGGGTGCCTGTGTTGATTGCAAGAATAATAGTCCCTGCTTCACTACAATCACTTCTAAATTCTAATGCCTAGATTAAGCAACCTGTGAAATCAGATGCCGCTTATTCCCCTTTGAACTCATTCGTTACCATAAAGCAACAGAATTTTATAATCCGTATTAATCTACCCCCAAATGTCCCATGTTGTAATGAAGTTATAATGCTACTATTCCCAATCACGTATATTTTCATGGCCTCTCTTCACAACAAACCAACGGCCACGTAGTCTAGAGTACGCTCGATAAAAAAACGAGTTGTTGCGTAGCATCACTTGTAGAGAGGAACGGACGACAACTAATAAGTAATCTTAGCTCATATTCATCTCAGCTTTAGCTAAAACAAAAGGTTACAGTTAGAACAAACACTTGTTCATAGTACATGGCTATGGCTATACCACAAACATCTAAATACCAAAAAAAGGTGATACAATAAGCGATAATCATACTCACTCATTCACTCTAAGCCTCGGCCATAATAATCACATTGACATTCACAGTTCACACAATCCACAAGTAGAAATAACATAATCAAGATCACACCGATCAACTGTTGTAATTAAAAACTAAAAATCACAAATTAACAATCTGAGCAACAATAATATGATTATGATGCCAAAAATCACTCTAACAATCATCAACCATATAAATCACATTGACATTCACAGAATCCACAAACAAATATAACAGAAACCGAAATTAACACTAATCAACTGTTCTACTTGAAACTAACAATCATTATTCTAACAATTTCAGCAAATATACTACGATTACAATATCACAAATATATAGCACAATCAAAATTATACTTGTTATTTACGTGTTGTACAAAAAAAACCGATCAAAATCACACTAATAACACAAATTCTAGAATAAGACGGTCTCACACCGCACTAATAAACTATTCTAAACAAAAATAACAATCACTAATCAACAATCTCAGCTACTACTGTGATTACCATATCAAACGACAATCGCGATCACTTTGCCACATAATCGCATTGAAATTCACGCAATTCACAACTTCAAAACACAATCAAAATCAAAATGACAGTAATCAACTATCGAAATCATAAGTAACAAAACAGTAATGAATAATGAGAGGTAAAATAGTATTGATAACCTGCTTAAGCTTGTCAAGGATAGACACAACAGAAGAACGAAGAGAAAGCGCGTCGTCTCGAAGCCGAAAAACTTCACGCGAGGCGCGTGGAACACGCAATATAGCAGCAGAGCTTTGTTCTTCGAGAGAAGCAGAGATCTCTTCGGACATCATTTGGAGCTTCATTTCGAGATCAACCAAATGCTTCTCCAATGGATCGTGAGGGTGACGCGCCTCCACGGCGTTGTTTATCCATTTCTTCGCGTCGAAATTCTCCTCGGAGAATGCTGCTAAATCTACCATCATTTTTGCTGAGTAATTGAGCAAGGTAATGTTGTAATGTGAGAATTAATGGAGGAATCTGGAGTAAAGGTGACTTGTGAATGAAGAGTGAAAAATGGAAGTTAGATAGTATTCAAATGGAGGTGTTGATTAGTGTTTGTTGTAAATTGTGATCGCTTTCAGTCTCTCGCTGCTTCTTCAAGAGGAGAGAGACGGATATCATCGTAGAGATGGCAATCGGGTCGGGTTTGAGTCGGGTCAAGTCGGATCAGGCCATATTGGGTTCGGGATGTATTGGGTCGAGTTCAGGTTATTATCAGGTCGGGTCATTTTGGGTCAAATCATGTATCGGGTCCGGTCGTGATTATCGAGTCCGGTTACTTAATCGCATTAGTACAATTTTTGACCATTAAATTTAGATTTTAACCTATTATTTGATTTACTTGCTTCATTATTAAGTCAAACGGATTAATCTAAACACAAAATCACTTTCATTTTGATAAAAAAATAATCAGGGTCATCAATTTAGTCGAGTCAGTACCAGGTCGGGTCAATATGGGTCGGGTTTAGGCCAGGTTCGGATCAATGATAATCGGGTCGTGTCGGGTTACAGACTTGTAAGTTACAGGTCGTCATTCGGTTGGGTCATGTCGGTTTCGAGTCGTAATATTCTCGGATCTTATCGGTTCGGGTTTGCTCAGGTTCGGGTTGGGTCAGACTTGCCAACTCTACGGATATGGAGTACTCCGTATTCGTACTCTTGCACGATTTGCATCATAAAATCGCTTCAACTGCATTTTTCTACCATATTCTCATTGGAGAAGGAATTTTTCGTCACAAGCCGAAAACGAGTCAAATGTCGCCATTTTACCGATAAAATGTGACTATTTTAAATTTTAATGATACACTAAACCGTTATAGCTTAGAAAATTGTTCTAGTAACTTTGTTATCTAAAAATGGATACATTTTCGTCTTAAACGAATAACATTTTACCATGTTTTCAACTTGTGACGAATGTCACTCGTATTCACCAAGACTTATTGGTATTTTTTTTAGAGTGTTTTTTCACCTACAAATTTTATTGCTTTCCATATCATTTTTCGATTTGACACTTGACATTTTTTTTACATCCCTTATTTAAAATTTAGGTAGCATCGAAAAGGATACGAACACGGATATAGACGCGAAACACACACGTAATTAGACATCCCATAAAATTTAGCGACACATTATTTAAATTTTATAAAATATATACTTTCTAGTTATAAATGTATGCTTTCATTTTTGTAAAAGTATTTGATTTTAAATTTAAATAAGTGATAAATATACTACGCATAAATAATAGAATTGTCCCACATCGAAATATTAGCATAAGGTGGGTGATTATATGAGTATAAATAGGAGGCGTCATTAAAAGTTGGATATCAACCCAAAATATTTTGAGTCTGTTAAGTATTATTGTCTTAAAGAGCTCCTAAGAGTTGTATCATATCTCCACAATATGATATAAAAAATAAAGTGCATATTTACGTAGAGTATATCTATCTATATTAATAAAGGAAGTTTTTTTCGTGCGATTATAGAGTCTCCAACTCTTATGAACTACCAAAGTGGCTTGAGTGTAGTGGAGCGCGGGAGTGCCTCAAAGCCTTGCAATATGGCAAGGAATTAAGAGGTCCCGGGTTCGACTCCCTACACGGGAGTGCTGCGGTATTATCTGCCATCAAGCACAACCTTGATGACTTACCTGGTCCCCGGGCTGCAGGGTGTTCGGGTGTTCCCTTGGGTCACAAAAAAAAAACTCTTATGAACTACCGTAATAATTTAATAACCAACAGATAGATATTTGAAATAGAAAAGATCAAGAACATCTATCACATGCCAACAATGAGGAGTATTAAATACAAATTATACGAAATAAAAGTCAACTAAATTTCAAACTTCTCCGTCGCCTTTAATACATGAAAGCCTATATATATACATTGCACGTAAATTCAATTTTCCCTCTTTATCTAAATTATAGTTTTCAAATTTCTTATTGATCATATTTGACATCTCTGATCTATTTTATACGTGCGTTGCATAAATCCAACAAAAAGACATAATTATAATTGACCTAACAGTATCAAATGACTGAGACGCGGACTATCAAAACATCAATTGAATTTTTTTAACAGCATCAAATGATTGAGATGGGGTATTAAAACATCAATTGAAATTTTTTAACATCATCAAATGATTGAGACGGGGGTGTATCAAAACATCGAATGACTTGAGTGTTCGCCCAAAAAAATCCATAGCAATTAGATGTGAGTCAATTTTGGTAACCCGTGCAACGCATAGGCATGAAATCTAGTATCTAACATTCTAACCTAACATGAATACGCTAATTAAGAGGAGTGTCCGTAATAGCTTCTAACACGATTTACGCACCATTTTGGCGAACACAAATTCTCATTTGTGACGGCTGATATCCGTCACAAGCTTGTGACGGGTCAAATAAAACTCACATGAGAGGATAAAGACAAGACATTTGTGATTCTATATGCATTCTATCTTTTGTCTTATCTACCCATGTGACTAATACTTGGCTCGTCACAAGCCTCTCTAACGAGTCACGGGTATATCTCTCACAAGTGAGACCTACTGTTTAGCGAAAAGGAAATGGGCTGTGGTCTGTGGAATGAAGCATGTGGCATTATGTTACGGGTAGGCTACTTTGGCGAAGCCACTTCATCCGCAAACACGCGTCCCTGACAGAATACAACAGTATAAATATAAATAGAAGGCGGTTCAAGGAGGGGAAAGAGAAAAACAGTAAGAAAAGCAGTGCGACAATGGAAGTTGGTCGAAAACTTGTCGCCATTTTAATCTTACTACAGGCAACATTGCTTTGTTTACTGTTGCTTCTACCTGTACTTCCACCTTCTCTCTCCGCTCGTTTGATCGCCGACGAACCTTTCGATGTTCGCAAATTTCTCTCCACTGTTTCCAGGTTCATTTTCCATCTTCTTTTCTTTTATTTACTATCATACCTTAACCCTAATTGTAATTGGAATTGCATGTAGATACGGCGCGGTAAAAGATATTGCGGATAATTCCTATGTTCCTGCCACCATTCCCGATGATTGCGTTCCTATTCATCTTAATCTTGTGGTACTTTTACTTTCTATTTTCTCATCACTTTATCATAATCTTATTACACAAGCATGTAATTCCACATTCTCGTTACAATTGGATTAGTGGTGGACTGCTGGACGAGGGCACTAATATATACCCCATTCGTCTCTCCGTCATTTGTTTACGTTTGCTTTTTTAGCATACTGTCACCATTGGTATGTGCAATGTGTATGTTTGCTTTTGGCTATTAGAGTGTGGTTAATGCCGCTTCATTTCCGGAATCTTAAGGTTTATGGGTAGGCTTACAATTATGGTCGTTTTGTTGCCATTTGATTTGAGCCTCGAGACATATACTCCCTCTGTCCCGGGTTTACCTATTCCATTTTAGGGTGTCTTAGTCGATTGTTTATTTATATTTAAGGAATGCTTTTGATGAACAATTTGATCATCTACACTCAATTTGGTCCACTTGTGATCAAATAATTGGTCCTCTCCTATTTCCTTGGTCTTTGTGCTAAAACCAAAGGCAAACAAATGATGGGGGCGGAGGGAGTATTATTCAAACGGGTATATGGGGAAGCGGAGGATGACTTTGTAGTTTGCAGTGATGTTAATCCTTAGTTTAATTACAGGCAAGGCATGGAACAAGAGCGCCTACAAAGAAGCGAATGAGGGAATTGGACAGATTGGCAACTTCCATGCAACAGCTTATAGAGACTGCAAAAGAACGCAAGTTGTCATTAGATAGACTTCCTTCTTGGTTGTTTGGGTGGACATCTCCTTGGAAGGGAAAGGTAAAAGGGGGAGAATTGATTGTCAAGGGAGAAGAAGAACTCTATGATCTTGGTATCAGAGTTCGAGAAAAGTTCCCTAGTCTGTTCAACGAGGATTATCACCCTGATGTGTACGCTATAAAAGCGACTCAGGTAAGACTTGCTCCCTCTTAAGTCTTGCTCGACTCACTATCGGTTTTATCTTCATGTGGTATTAACTTCACATATTTACTTGAACATGATGCCTACTTATGTTTTATTCAAATCGCCACAGGTTCCTCGAGCGTCTGCTAGTGCTGTGTCATTTGCAATGGGGCTGCTCGGCGGGAGAGGAACACTGGGTCCTGGAAAACATCGTGCTTTTGCTGTTAGTACTGAAACACGTGCAAGTGATCTATTGCTGAGATTCTTCGATACATGCCAAAATTATAAGGTTGGTGCTTGTCACCAGTGTTTAGAAGTTTCCCATTTGAAGATGTAAAGTTCATCTAGAAAAAATGAGCTAGATTATTCTTTCCTAGTGTGCATCAGTCTGGTAGCAGTCAGCTAGTCACTGCTTTGTGCTTTGCATTTATCTTTCAGAAAACATGGTTTTAACAATTTTAATCACGAGAAAGATGATATAGTCACTATCTAAATTACGATTACTGGAGTCTAGCTTTTGTTACTTGTCCAGACTCCAGATTGAAGATTGACAGAGAGTTTTTATTTTAACATTTTTTTAAAGAAAAAAAAAATATTTATCTGGTTCTATGTGGTGAACTGGGAGTCCTTTTCGCTGGTTATAATTTGTATCTGTTGGCCGTCAAGTTTGTATTGTATCTGCCCGTATTTCATGTCCAAGTATATAGCTATATAATAATGGATCATGGGTTATCTTAACTAGCCTTGTATAAAGTATTGCTTGGTATTTGATAACTTTTTGCGTGTTTTAATTACATCATCTACGTCCAATTATAGAACTACAGGGAGAATGAGGAGCCTGCAGTCGAGAAGCTAAAGGAGCCTGTTTTTGATGAAATTACACATGCCATGTCTGGACGCTATGGACTGAATTTCAGTAGACAAGATATTTCTTCCCTCTGGTTTTTGTGCAAGCAGGTTTTTGTTTGCCCAAGTCATAATTTTTATGGATAAGTTGCACTGTAATTGCTTGGCGTCGGCTGTTTAGTGACAATATTTGCAATGCAGGAAGCCTCCTTACTGGATATAACTAATCAGGCGTGTGGTCTTTTTCTTCCGACCGAGGTGTGAATTATTAGTTCTGACTTCTGTCATTGTCTTATTGTTAATCTTACTTTTGTGTTTGACTGTCTAGTTCACTCTTATTTCCATGTAATAATTTCAACAGTGGAACTTGGATTGATGCACTGGGTTTATTTTGAAAAACTATTATTTTCTGTAATTTGACCTGTTATACTTTATACTCCATAGGAGTATTTGTTAATTCTGATAAAATTACCTTGGAGCCCTGGACACAGAGAGATGTGGAGTTTTATTGAGCTTTTATAATACGTTTAATAGTTATTTACCATACCCTGACGTCTGTCTCTGTTATGTTAGCTATGTGTTGCGATCTGTGTGCGGGAAGTTTCTGGACTTCTTTTTTCTACTTGTACTATTAAATACTAATTATGATGCTTTATAGGTTGCTTTACTTGAGTGGACCGATGATCTGGAGGGATTTATACTAAAAGGATATGGAAAATCTGTGAACTATCGTATGGGACTGCCTTTGTTAAAAGATGTAGTCGAGTCCATGGAAGTCGCTATCAAGGCTAATAAAGGTATCATGATATCCTGATTTTATTGTTTTGTTTGGCCTTTTGATTTTACTGTGTCAATTATTTTTAGTCAGGATCCTGTCTTATTTGCAAGTCGTGTGATGGCTAGTACTCTTGATTCGTGAACTATTACCTGTTAAGTGAACATTTCTTGTAAATTGTAATCACTTCCATGCAGTCCTGTATGGGTATACAGTGCGCGGAAGCGAAAGCGAATAAATTCAACTAAAGATTATAGAGAAATTAAAGAGAGATGGTAAAAATGATACGGGAATTTTGGGTGGATAATCCTCTTTAAATAGAGGTAAAAAACCACCGGCGAGAGAGCCAAATAATCCCACTATAATAAAATGGTGGTACAAGAATATTTTCCTCAAAGGCTGACAGGCGATAACCCAAATATTATACTCTCTACTGGTTAAACACTTATACATGTAATATAGAAAGACAGAATAAGAGGAAAGTAAGAGAGAGGAGATGAATGTCTTGTGGTGCGTTTCTCTGTTTGGACATCATGGGTATTTATAACACCCAATTGCTAGTTGAAAGCAAGTGATCATATCGAGCTACGATTGACAAAGTTGTCAATTAGCAGACATAGCAGTAGCATTAAATGCACTCCCACACTATTTGCATTTTGGTGGAATGGAGACCACCGTCCAACAAGTCCTAATACTTAGCAAGGTCTTGGTAGGTACACAAAGGGAAGTATGGACGTATGTATATTGACCTAGTTCCCCCTCATATAGACAAATGTGTATACAGATCGAATCCGTATCTATTAGCCTGAAATAATGGATTGTGAACAACAAATCCAATGGATTATCCCTGGGTCCTTCAACCCTCGTTTGATACTATTAACTGAAAGCTATTGATATGCTCCATTATTCATATGTTATGTATATAACTAGCACCAAATTACCAAACACAAATACATAATACAAAACAGCTTACTATCTAAGTTATCAATGGCAAAGGCGACAGAAGTTCATGGCAAGAAGTGAATTCATACCTTCCATTCATAGAATTCTTGTTGATCTTTTGTTAAATCTTGAGACACTTACATGAAAACTTCCCAGTATTAAATAGAACAAAATCAAACCGGATTCATTATCCTTTACCAGCCCTAGGTGTACCTAATTTCTAGGAACATGTACGTAGGTGGTATTTATACTCAAACTAACTTATGAATGCAAAACCAACTTTTTACACCAACAATAACTCGTTCTGAATTGCTTGAAGTCTTTGCTCATCACATTAAACTGTTCCATAATTTTGCTCCTGTATGAGGATAAAATAGCCGAATTCTTGAAATTGGCTAGTATTCACATTTTGCCTAATATTAAACTCCATATTACCAAACTGCTAATTATCTGTCACTATGCTAAGGCAATGACAGTCATCAACATAATATTAGCCTCCAATGGTTTTTCATTATATTGTTGGAAAACTTGCGAGCTCTTCATACAGTCTTTACATTTGCCTATGTGAATCTTAAACCTTGTAACTTACCTTCTCTGAGAAAAAGAGGAAGAGGGGTGGGGTGTGGGTACCGGATTCCCTCCAGTCCCAGAGAATCATAAACTGATTCCTGTCGTATCCATATTTTGATGTATTATGATTTTTGGTTTAAATATACATATTACATGGCAAAAAAGCGTAATGTATATGCACATTACATATTCCTATTGGAGCTTAGTACGAATTAGGCAACCATGGTCAAGTGGACTTTATATTTATGCAAAGGATAGCAGAGGAAATTCCTGTTGTAAAAGGAATATCATGTCTCCTTATTTTGTTATGAATCTGTGATCTTGTTGAGTTTGAGGCTTCAAACTACTTGGTTTTCTATGCATCGAAATTGTGTAGTTGGGGGTCACTTCCTCCGCATGCTTACTGCAATTTCACATCTATCTTGCAGAAGAACTTCCAAGTGGGAGTTATGAGAAGGCACGGCTTCGATTTGCTCATGCTGAGACTGTAGTTCCGTTCTCATGCCTACTTGGTCTATTCCTTCAAGGATCTGGTTAGAAATATATTATCTAGTATCTTTCGTTATTCTACCACTGTATAGATCTTAATTGGTGCTTTCATTTTAATGCATTGCAGAATACAATCTAATACAAAGGGAAGAGCCTTTAGAGCTCCCTCCAAGACCGCCCAAGAAAAGAAATTGGAGGGGAAGTGCCGTGGCCCCATTTGGTGGAAACAATATGCTTGTACTTTATAGCTGTCCGGCCCAAAAATCAAACAATTATTTTGTGCATGTACTTCACAATGAGCATCCAGTACCTTTACCGGTAAGATTCAGGAAAAAAAAGTATAGAATTTAAGTGTATGAAGATGTCGATAAAAGCTATGTTACTTCGACTCTTCACTTTTCGGACCGTACCCGTGTCGACACACGACACGACACGACACGACATGGATATGGGTATGGATTCCGTACCCGACACCTATTAGTCCGACAGTTCACCAAAGAGGACTACACTAGTTAGGCTCGTGCCACAATAGTAGAGGAATAGGGGTTTATAGGACATTTAGCTCTATTTAATGATTCAAGTCTTATTTGTTGAAATCCTTTCCATTATACTCAAAACAATTGGAATATTACAAATATAGAAGTGTATTTTTGCATTGAAGACGTGTCCCCGCACACGTTGCCATGTGTAGGACACTTGGACTTTTGATTTTAATCCAAGAATGAGTTTTCATAAATTTTCCAATCTCGGATACTGTAACTGGGTTTGGGTAACATAGTCTCCAAATGCTTAGCTGCCTGTGTTTAACGTATTTTTAACATCACAGAGCTTAGTTTTATGACTTCATCATCCCTTATTTGCCGTAATAACATTTCATATCTAACCTTTTTTTAACAGGGCTGTGATAATTCAGACTTCTGCCCGTTCGAAGTTTTCAAGGTAGTCATTGGTATAAATTGTGTGACAAAAAAATCTCTTATCCTTCCTCGCGTATTAAGTTGCTTTCTTGTTTCCTAGGAAAAAATACTTGAGCCTCATTTGAAGGTCGATTATCATGACATCTGCACGGTGAAGGAACTACATGAGAAACCTCCTGTTCAAAAGCCTGCACCCAGTAAGTTATCATCGTTGTTTGGTTGGCTGTTCTCTTCACCGAGTCACGAGACCAAAATGGAATTATAGTGTGGCACTGTGGCCCACTCTACTAAACCGCCTTTCATTCTGAGCATTCGCCATTCAAAATTTCACTCAGATCCAGATAGCAGAGTTCTTTTTTAAGCAACCATTCTGCTGGATTATTATCTGAAGTCCTTTCAGCTCCGGAATATCATTGCCTTTCATGAAGAGAGAAGAGTATTGAGCACAAAATATTAAGCTTCACTCATGGTCCTCATGGATAGTGTTATATCTCGGGTACTTGGGAAATGGACACTAAATTCTACACTGGCAGAGGTACTTGGTTTATTTAGTGCAACTCAGAAAATTCCCTGTCCTTTCCCTGGGTAGTTTTCTTTTCCATGTAGTAGTAGCAGCAAGTAGGAGTTCACACTTTCCTGTGAAGTTTTTCTTTTTCCTTACGGGTGGAGACAATTGACAGTTTGACACATTTTGTTGGATAGATCAAATGTGATCGATCAAACGGTCTCTTGAAAGTGAAGTGCAGTTAATTTAATGTATAATGATCCGACTTCATAAACCAAGGTGAGAATTGTATTGTGTAAAAGGTTCAAGGGTTTTTCGATTTGGTAATGTAAGCGGTCATATTAATAATATCCATGCTGACCAGTAGTTACACTATAAGTCATCTTCATTATATACTTCGCAAGTTGGTGACAGGAAATTCAGCTTCCATGCCACAAAGGATTATGAGAGACGCATGACCATGGAGTTCCATAAAAATGTTGATGTAGAGTATAATTTTCTTTAGTTACAAGTCAATTGACCCCATCTGGTTACCAGAAAGAATCATCTGTTCAAATAATACGGAGAGGTAAACATCAGTTCAAATTTAAACACAACTCAGTAAGCGACCAGTAGTCGCCTACTCGCCTCTATGAACTTGTAATAATACAGTAAATAACGCTATAAGAAAGTCCGGATTACGTGTCAACAATGGCAATGTATCAAGAAGGAGTTTTGAATGCGACTTAAGCTTTGGAAATGACGATTGCGAGAAAACAAGATGGAAGGACATTAACAAATGGTGATCTGAGAACTTCACATCAAAGACAATTAGTTATGGCTGGAAGTCCAATCTTCATTATTGGCAATAACAAAATTGTTTTCATTTGCGAGGTTTTGTTGATGCAGGATGGCGCAAGTCATGCGAAGCAGCGATCGAATGGATATTAAAGACCAAACTTGACAAATTATTTTCGAGCATTCGGAGAAAATTTGGGCTGAGTCTCCTATTCAAGTAGAGGCAAAGGGGTTTATGCATTTAACCCGATGGGCGTTAAATACTAATTTCTGCATCTTTCTATAAGGAGTGATTGCAAGAAGTTTATTCTACTATATTTGGGGTTGGAACTCGCACAAGAGGAGATCAAATGTTTGATCGCAAAAATTTGGAATCTTGCTCTTGAATTTTCATTGTTTTTCGATTTCGTTTATTCCGTGTATTTTAAATAAAAAGCCGCACATGCTAGCTGCTAACGCCATTGCTATGTAGCATATATTAGTTTTCCACTTGGCAAAAAAAAAAAAAAAAAAATTCGACCTAATTAAATTCACATAATTTTTTTTTTTGAATAAACACCGAAAGGTGTACTATATTAATAAACGATCAATAATAGCTGCATTGTTTGCAGTCCGGGCAATACATCCGACCATAAAGAACGACCAACTACTCTAGGAAATAAATGAGCTAAAGCGTAAGCCACACCATTATTGACTCGACGTGTATACAACCATGAAATCGAAGAGAACAATCTAGATAAAGACAATATATCGGCTATAACAAGATAAAAGACATTTCTTCCTTTCTTTTGCTTAATTAAGGCGTCAATGACTTGAGAGCAATCACTTTCAATAATCACATGTGAGTGGCCATTCCGCTTAGCTTCATCAAGGCCTTCGAGCACCGCCACCGCCTCAGCTACCCGTGATTCCCACACTTCCTCCCACACCCGAGATAAACCCCAAATAACCCTCCCCATATCATCCCTACAGACCACTCCAATGCCAACCCCATCACCCTCTTTAACTCCTGCATCAACATTCAACTTAACCGACCCTTGTGTTGGAGGTAGCCATCTATCACTTCTCACAGCAGCAAAATTTCTTCCATAATTATCAGTGTCCGTCATCCTCACAAAAGCCCCATCTTCAATTTCATTCATTACATCCCGTATCCGCCGAAGAATAGCATCCGGATTAGCCTCTAACCCATCAAATACAATAAAGCTGCTTTAGGATATTGTTTAAGAGATAATAATGGTAAAGTCATTTTGCTAGGAGCAAAAAAGTGCGGAACTAATAGTATTCTTGTTGCGGAAGCACTCGCTTTAAAAGAAGGTATTTTAGCCGCTAAACACTTAGGAATTTTGAAGTTAATTGTAGAGGGTGATAATTTATGTGTTATCAACTCACTTCGTAATACTCCCTCCATACCATACAAATGGTGACATGGTAAAAAAAACGGTTTTTAAGAAAAGAGGGTAAAAGTAAGGGCAAATATGGAAAGTAATGTTGGGTTGGTGGGGTAGTAGTTGGGTTAAAATATTGTTAAATGTTGAGTTGGTGGGGATTAATGGGTTAGTATTTGGGTGGAAGGTTTGGCCCACTAAGGGTATAAGAGTAAATAATAGGCTATTTATGGTATGTAACCATTTGTATGGTACGGCCGAAATAGGCAAGTGTAACCATTTGTATTGTATGGAGGGAGTACTTGGCAAATTCCGTGGGAAATCTCTAGTATTATCAAGGATGTGAAATTAGATCTTCATTTCTTCGATGAAGTAATAATTAAACATTGTTTTCGTGAAGCCAACAAGGTTGCTGACTTCATGGCTTCGATTGGACATTCATGTCCAACTCTTTCGAGGTGGGTTGAAAGCCGGTGGCTTCAACTTACCTTACTCATTCGAAAGGATG
>JAGPOY010001312.1:0-17901 GCA_018983105.1 Silene uniflora
GCATAAATGTGACTGTATTTTCATACATTCACATCTCTCAAACGTGTCCTATAGGTGTGACTTATAGGGACCAGTTGATCACCGCCATCCGTATGACAGTAACGTCAAACTTATCTAGCAAGCCAACCGTTACTGATAAACGTGGATCAACTGATAATAATACAATAGTATGCCCTTGTGTTCCTCTGAGAGATTCAAAAAGTCAGTGCACTAACTGTAGAGGACACCAGCCCCAACAGCTACATGGGAAGCGAAGGATGCTATGCGAGAGAAGTATCCACATCTTTTCGATCAGGTATGTTTGGTTACGAGGACGTAACCTATTTCTTTTAAGGGGGGTAGGAGATGATCGCAAAGCGGTTATAAGACAAGTTTTATGTCTATATCGAATAGTTTTGAGTTTTTAGTTGCAAAAGTTGGGTAGTTGTGTTAGCTAAGTTGTATCAGTACGTCCTGTTTTATGTTCTTGGTCGCGGTATGGGTATGAGTTGTGAACTTCGGGGACGAAGTTCGTTTTTAAGGAGGGAAGACTGTAATACTACGCAGTTCTAACTGTCAGTAGCTCGGCCGAGCTGAGGGTAGCTCGACCGAGCTGAGCTACTGACATGTCAATTGATGTGTTCTGATGTTTTTACAGAACCTTCTGTAAAGTGGTAACTCGGACGAGTCAGACTTGACTCGACGGAGCTGGTGCTAGCTCGGTCGAGCTGAGCTTAGCTCGGCAGAGCCGAGCGATCTGACGAGTTTATTTTCGGTTTTGAGTAATTAGTATAAAGGAGAAGGAGATTAGCTTAATCAGTTTTTAACCATTTGTTTTCCCTAAAACACATTGTGAAACCTCAAGCGACGTATCTTGCCCTCTCTTTTACACTCTTTGCATCAAGACTCGGGCTAGATATACTTCTTGTGCGATCTAGATCTATTCGGTAAGTATTCCATCGTAAAGTCTAATTATTTTATGTTAGTTATGAACCGTAATTGGATTAATTAGGGGAATTAGGGTTGTGATTGATTGATTGATATTATCATTAATAGGCGACGGATTCGTAGAGGGCGATTTCTGCGATTGACTTGTTTTGCTATTACTGCTTGTTGAGGATTTTTGAATAAGGTAGGATTTCCTACTCAGTTGATTGATTATAGATGTAAGACGGTATGATATGGTTGCATTGTCGAATTTATATTGTGATTGATGGATTATCGTATATTGTTGGATTGCTGTTGAGATGATTGATTGATATAGATTGGTTCCGGCTGAGTGGGTCACTGCGAGAGGTGACTCACGCCCCATCGTCGCCTCTTCGGGTGTCTCGACCGAGAGGGATGTGCACATTAAGGACCTTGGGTTCGCTCGTAGAATGAGCGGGGATTTTGGTGGTAAGGCTGCGGTCCCCACTGGCGGTGTGGATTACCTGTTGCGGCAGGAATCTGGCAGGAGTACTAGTTAGCCAGTTCTATGTGGGTTCGGGAGTTGGGAGTGATTCTGATTGAGCATTTTATTTTCGCTGTTTGTGTATTGTATCGTATGATTGTTCTTACTTATATACTCAGTTGACTGACCCCGGTTGTTGTTGTCTTTGACCTGCGGTGATCCATTCGGGGATGGTGAGCAGTTGACTGAGTAGCTTTGGAGCTTTGTTGATGCTTGCGTTGGGATGGGGCAGAGAGTCATCACTTGCGTCATCTTAGCTTAGTCGACAGTAGTTGTTTTTATGACAGTTGTACTTTGTTTATACCTTTTTGGAGTTTTGTTGGTTTTGCGGATGTATCACATTAAACTTTATTTAAATTAAGTTCTTTATTGCTTTCTATGATGCGTACTAGCTCGGGAAACCGAGATGGTAGCACCTCAATATAGTAGCCCTTGATAGGGTATTTTTGTATATCGGGGTGTTACAAAAATGCTCCTCAAATCCTTTGACCCTTATGTTATATTCTTTTTCTTATCCATATCTCACTCATACTACATCACTCCAGGTTCATCTTCAGCAAATTTGTTTCTCGAGAAAATGCACGCCGTGTCTTTGATGTTTACTCAAAATGCCTAATTTTTTTGTCCAGAAAACTTTAAGACGTCATAATTCGTGTTTACGAGTTCACAAGTGAATTTTTTTTCAAATCGGTTATCTTTCCTAGAACTACGGTTTCAAAAAGAAATAATAGTTGTCTTTGGATCCCGTTGCTAGAAATTTTTGTATGTCAAACTTTTTTGACTGAACAACTTTGACTGGCTATCTGTTGGTCACGCACCAATTCCAAACTCGACAAATTATTTTTTTCAAGTCATATTTTTCGGTGAGAGAATCAATTTGAAAAAAAAAATTTTGTCACTTTCTGAGCTCGTAAACACGAGTTATAACCTCCTAAAACTTTTCTAATAAAAAATTAGGTATTTCGGGCAAAATGTCAAACCTACAAGCCTCAAGGGCACCGCATGCATTTTACGTTATTTCTCTCCCTTACCTCTACAAAATTAAGAGGCAATTTTATTTGAAGGTTAATATCTTTCTATTTCTCTCTCTATTTGCATATTTCATATCTTAAACATCTTTATTGATTTCTCTTGTACGATTAATTGAAATTGTAATTATCTGAAATTTGCAGATTAGTATTATAACAATTACATTTTGTGTAAATAGACAAACTCAATAAGGGTAATTATGTCCTAAAAATGCCCTAAAAAGGAAAGGGGGATAATTGATTTAAATGGACCGAAAAGGAATAAGGAAAGGTTGAATTTGAATGGAGTGAGTATGTTTTAAGTGGAATTTATTTTGAGTTTTTCCTAATCTTGTAGTAGATAGGGGATTCGGGTTAGTATAACAAAGAGAAACATGCATCACGGTGAGCAAAACCTTTAGTTTTTTTTTTTGTTTCCTTGTGCCCCCCTCATAAACTTTTGGATAATCATATTACACGATTTAATCAGACACCCGAAAAATATATATACCAGCCTCAGCTAGAGTCGACAAACAATGAAACAACCCGAAAATACAATACGAATCCGACACAAAATTAACGGATTTGAATTGAGATTTAATGTCCCTTTTTGTAAGTGGATCAACACGAACATGACACGAGATTTGATTTGTTAGAGCTTGAATTGAAGGATTCATGACTCATTTACATGTGACATGAACACGAATCCAACACGACCCAAATATGTATTGCGGGGCGGTCTAGTTTAAACAAGGTTGTTACTGTACGAATGCTCAACGACACAATTTTTTAAAGAGTATCGAATATAGGATTTTGCCTAACTTATCAGTCACATATAGAGATGGAAGTGGGACGTGTCGGGTCGTACCTCATCACAGCTCGTCGTGCTAAAAGAACAAAATGGTACGACCTGGGTACGAGAAGGTGGGCTTTGTGTCGTGTCGTGCATGCGAAATGGATATAGCCGCCCAGGTACGACTCATTGCGTGTCGTGTTGTACTGTACTTGGGTTGGCCATGCAAATCCTTAATTTAGATTTAATTTTTTTGTATTTTGTGTATGTCAGAGCCAAGCAAGTCTTTTATTTCAAACTCTTGATAGCTAAAACTTTGAAACTAGATCTGTATATACGACAATCATATACACGTTTTTTTTTTTTTTTTTTTTTTATAATGTAAGAAAACTAGATTGATCCTCTGGGATATGACCAACCTATCTCATCCTTTCGGATGAGTGAGGTAAGTTGAAGCCACCGGCTTTCAAACCACCTCGAAAGAGTTGGACACGAATGTCCAACAGAAGCCATGAAGTCAGCAACCTTGTTGGCTTCACGAAAACAATGTTTAATTATCACTTCATCGAAAAAATGAAGGTCTAATTTCACATCTTTAATAATATTAGAAATTTCCCAAGGAATTTGCCAAATATTACGGACGGAGTTAATAACACATAAATTATCACCCTCCACAATTAACTTTGAAATTCCTAAATATTTAGCTGCTAAAATGCCTTCTTTTAAAGCGAGAGCTTCCGCAACAAGAATGCTATTGGATCCGCACATTTTTGCTCCCAATAAAACGACGTTGTCATTATGATCTCTTAGAGAATAGCCTAAAACAGCTTTATTGCCTTCTATTCTCGATCCGTCGAAATTTAGCTTTAGAAAACCGTTTCTAGGTTTCTCCCACCATATTTCTTCCTTACTAGAAGTGATCATATACACGGTTTAACTAGGCAGGGTTGTTATCGAACGAATTCTCAATGTTACGATTCAAAAACAGTATCAAATATAGGCTTGGCCCGAACGTGGGTTAAGCTTACATAATTTTTATGGCCCATGGACAAACTAAACCTAGCAAAAGCAACCGACCTGACCCAAAAAGGTACCCGAGACCTGAAATTAACCCGAACTACATCACCCGAATTGACCCAACCCGACCTGAACTAACCCGAAATTAACGAGACTACGAGAGACCCAAATTGAAGTAGTATCTTTGAAATTTTGGAGAACACATTGTCCAACCCCGCTTGTTTAGTGGGCTGAACATGGCGCACCTAATGCCTAATGGTGGTGTGTGTTCCTGTTCATGAACAGTTCTAGTTACATAGAAGGTAGAACTTAGAACCACCGTCCGATTTGGGTTTTTCCATATTCTCTTCAGTCTTCATTAACAAGGGTTACATAAAACCTTGAGTAGTCCATCTTAAAAATTCAATATGACAAGACACAAGAAGAAGAAGGGGATTGAGGGAAAGAAGCGTGGTTCTACTTCACAGGAGAAGAAGGAGAAGGACAAAATATTTCTGCACGCCACTGTACATGATTCGGAAAAGTTTAACTATGGTAAATTTTTGACAATTGATTTGAAAAAAGGGCAAGTATCTGAATGCCCTTACGCTCTATTAGCTGAGCAGGGCTTGAATTCAATGGTGTCTATCGGGTCTGTGATCTACGTTGTGGGTGGTATGAAGCCTGATGGGATGAGGTCTAATAAAAGACCACCCAGTTCTTCGTCCGCCAACAAAAAAGGCATCTATCACAAAGGCATGTCTTTTCTAGATTTGAATTCGGATTCGGGTCAAGGTTGGGTGGAAGTCCCTTATTTCAGCGATACTCCTGATTGTTCCCCTTCCGTTTTGGCCTTTGCTGGTAAGATTTATCTGTTTGTTAATGGCGATTCCAAAGCCGGAATATTCGACCCTATGTCAAACACTTGGGAAACTCTGCTTCCACCTCCTGACCACAGCATTTTCGATATAATCTGTCCTAGGTCCGCTGTTCCCGACCCTGATAACAATCGTATCCTACTCGACTTCGGTACCATGGGTTGCTACTATGCCTACTACCCTGATGAAAAACGTTGGGAAAAACTTGTCGACTTTATTCCTTTTTTTCCCAAACACGTCTTTGCTGATGGCGTCTTTTATGTATATAATCCCGAAATGCCGGATATAGTCGAGGCCTATGATGTTTCTTCCAAACACTGGCTTACCATTGAGTTTACCTCCGAACTCCACTACCGTGTTTGGAGATATGAGTTTGATGATATGTTTTATTTAGGCAATGGCCTTATTTGTTTCGCTGGTTATTCTCCTAATTATGACCTACCTGGCACTCGGACTAATGTGTTTATTGCCAAGATCAGATTCCACCGATCCACTGCCCGCCCCAATCACCTTGTTGCCACCCCTTTTCCCCTCGAGATTTATACTCTCGACCCTCCTTACGCTGCTATCCGGAGCTACTTGCCTATCTAGGTATTCCCTTCTTAACTATCCAATTTCCAAATTCATTCTTGTGTATTTCTCCCAGTTATTAAGCTTTCCTAACTCTAATGTGCACTAGTATTTCTTTCTTATCCACACAGTTTGTTTACAATTATTTAATCTGCACTAGTAAGTCTTTCCATCATTGCTACGAGTATTATTTAACATATGGGTCGCATATTGCAATACCAATTTGCTATCAAGCTGTCAAGGTTTTCAAGCTCAACGCCAAGGTTTATAATCTTGGTCGCCTGGGATGTGTTCGTCTGATATGGAGGGAGTATTTTTTAAATTACTGACTGTCTCTTTTTGTCACAATTTGTAACTAGTCAATTTGCAACTAGAGAGCTTGAAATCAGTATCAGAATAGGAATATAGAAAAGACCGAAGTCCATTATAATTTTTCCCAAATTTTATATTGTTATCTTATGAGAATTGCGATTCTTATAAGGGATAACTTATCTGTCATTCATATAGTTTGGTATATCACAATTCACAATCATGAATTCCCCAAGTTGGAGCATGTAGGATAGGTGGGATGATCATGGGTAAAAGACTTAACTAACTTGTTCGGGATTGTTTGTGGATGTCGAACGAAATTCAGCTCTCTGAGGAATAGCGACGTGATGCAATATGTAGGGATTCGTTCTAGTTTATGTTATGTGTATTACCTACCAGTTTCTGATATGTGTATTGCCAGTTTACGCTAATTGAGGTATGTAATGTAACATTAGTATTACTGATTTGCTCACAGAAAGAGCTATATGCTTTTGTTTGGCAAATCATGTTTTAAGTGCTCAACAGCGGCATTCTACTGAGTTTGCGGTGATTTTCATTTTTCAGAGAAGGAAGGTAGTCAAGGAAGATAGGAGGGAAGAACTGGAGTTTATTGCGATCTATGTAAGCTCTACAGGTGACTGAAAAACGAATTGCTGGTCTCTTGAATCTTGTCCGAGTCTCACGAGTCTTGTTTGAGTCTCTTGAGTCTTGTCATCAGAATATTTATGGTCTGAGAACCTGCCTCTATTTATCCAGATGGCGTATTTTAATGTAACAGTTTGTCATGGGTGTTTTATTTGTCTTGTAAAAAAAAAAAAGAAGTATTTGCGACCATGAAACTCGAGGATTTATTTATGGTATGTGCCTTCTGTCTTATTCTGGATTCCAACCTATTCATGAGATAGGGATTGTTTGGTTGCGGGGTTTTTGAGGTAAACGGAGAGGAGGGGAAGGCGATGGAGGGATCCAAACTCCCTCATTTGGATAACAAAAAATGAGGGAGGAGGGAAATGAAGGAAGACCCCAAAGGCTAACGCATGTAGTTACGTGATTTCTTCCTTAACCGTCATTAGTTCCTTGCTCCTTATGCTTAATAAATTCCAATCCCGTTCCTTCTTCATCGGTATGCTATATCTTCCCAAAATGTTCTCAAGCTTAGAACATGCTCTAAGTAGGCCCGTGTTCCGCCGTAAATGCCAAACCATAGGAAAATGACGTGAAAACGCACAAATTTGTACAAAATGCAATATAACATACAAAACACCTCTAAGAAAATGTTTGCTCATAAAATCTCTCGACCTCAATGTGTTTTACAGAAGATCAAAGAAGTTGTGAGTAACAGTGGTACAGCTAAATGCATTAATCATGTAAAAATCAAGCTAATATAGGGGAGAAAATCATATAAATATAAGATACATCACCGAGCTTGGCCTTGCTCGGCTTTTGCTTGTGAAACAAAACTCGAGCTCGAAAAAATTGAGCTCACTACACACCGTACTTGAGAGCTTTAACCCTAGTCGAGCCCATATATATTGATAAGTTATTTTTTTTTCTTTCGATATTTTCGGAAACATGATTCTGATTAGTGGGCAAATCAATGAAAGCATTTGATGATGTTATACAAAGATATAATCATGATTGGTTTTTCTAAAAAAAAAATAGAGATTATCATATCAAACATCACACATGTTCGAGCGGCTCTCGAGATTTTCAGACTAGCCAACGTCTTGACCCGTGAAGTTAACGAGCTGAGCCCAAGTTGCTCGCGAGGTGTCTCGTCTCATGATTAATTTAACACCCATGGGCCATGGGTCTTTATCACGAGGGTTAATGGTCGTTCGCAGGCAGAAATTTTCGATCCCGATTCAAACAGATGGGACGTTCTGCTTCCACCTCCTGGCCAAGACTACTTCAATATAATGTGTTCTACGGTCGCTGTTCCTGACCCTGATAACAATCGTATCCTACTCGACTTCGGCAACAAGGGTCGGTACTATGCCTACTACCCTGATCAAAGACGTTGGGAAAAAGTTGTCGACTTTATTCCTTTTTTTCCCAAACACGTCTTTGCTGATGGCGTCTTTTATGTATACAACCCCAAGTCTCCGAATATAGTGAAGGCGTATGATGTTTCTTCCAAACAGTGGCTTACCATTGAGTATACCCCCGAAGTCCACCACACTGTTTGGAGATATGAGTTTGATGCTATGTTTTATTTAGGCAATGGCCTTATTTGCTTCGCTGGTTATTCTCCTAATAATGACCTACCCGGCTCTCCTACTAATGTCTTCATTGCCAATATCAGATTCCACCGATCTACTGCCCGCCCCGGTCACCTAGTTGCCACCCCGTTTCCTCTCAAGACATATACTCTCGACCCTCCCTACGCAGCTATCCAGAGCTTCTTGGCTATCTAGGTACTATCCAAATTCATTCTTGTCTATTTTTCCCAATTATTAAGCTTTCCTAACTCTAATGTGCACTAGTATTTCTTTCTTATCCACACAGTTTGTTTATGATGATTTAGTGTGCACTAGTAATTTTTTCCATAATTGCTAGTATTATTTAACATATGGGTCGCATATTGCAATTAGCAATTTGTGTGTTGAGTTATCAGGGCCTCAGGGGTTTTGAAGCTGAACGCCATGGTTTATCGATATGTTTTTTTGATGTAAATCTCGGTAAAAACTAAGACCAGCACGGACATCACTTTTAAGTACGTTTTGTTGACATTGTTCAACTCTTTACACTGATTGCAAATTGGAACCTTGGTCAACATCGTATTTTTTTTGTATAATGAGTTCAGAATGTTCGATTAAAAAGGTTGCCTTGGCACAGGGTGTAGTAGTCGTCATCAAAACTGTCTCTGGCATGCAGCATGGGGCACCCTCATGACACAACTATTGAGTCGAAACTATTCTTGTGCAATATTTTATATTAAAAAACTAGTTATTCCAAGCTGTAAGTTTCAAATTAAATTTGTAGCAATTCAATACAGCTATAACAATATGTAGCAGCGTCTTGAATTTGTCACAATTTGTTACTTGTAAGTTTGAAATTTTCTTTATTCCAAGCTGAAATCCGTATAATTTTCACATTTGTTACTTGTCAATTTGCAACTAGAGAGCTTGAAATCAGTATCAGAATAGGAATATAGAAAAAAACCCAAGTCCATTATAACTTATCTGTCATTCATATTGTTTGGTATATCACAATCTTGAATTTCCCAAGCTGTACTGTTGTAGCATGTAGGATATATAGGTGGGATGAACATGAGTAAAAGGCATAACTAACTTGTTCTAGTTGATTGTTTTTGGATGTCGAACTAAATTCAGCTCTCTGAGGAATATAGCAAAGTGATGCAATATGTAGGGATTCTTTCTAGTTTTAAGTGCTCAACAACTGCTTTCTATTGAGTTTGTAGTGATTTTCATTTCTCAGAGATGGAAGATAGTCAAGGAAGATAGGAGGGAAGAACTGGAGTTCATTGCGATATATTTAAGTGTCTACCGTTGAAAAAGCAGTTGCTGGTCTCTTGAATCTTGTCCTAGTCTCACGAGGCACGAGCCTTGTTTGAGTCTCTTGAGTCTTGTCATCAGAATATTTATTGTTGGTTCTTTGAGGCAATAGGATGATCGAAACCTGCAATAGACAATAATTCGACAATCGGAGTAATATACGAGTTGAATATTTTGTAGAATCACGTATTAGATACGCTTTCCTCCTAGAAATAATCGACCCTATTACATGCCCCGGGTTACACGATTCTTCTTGTGGGATAAGACTACAACGATATTACACTCTTACTTCCGGCACTAGAATTTAGAGCAAAAGACAATGGAGTATTATGTAGTTTTATCTAATCAAAAGAGAATGCCCGAAAATTGTTGTTCACATTTCCTGACATGAAGAATGTCAATATATATACATGAGAGACAATGCTTATCTCATTTCACATGGGATTTAGACAAAAACCAACATAACTGCCAATTATGTACAATGAAGCATCACGCCCCTTCACAAAAGCAAGAGTAAGTATACTCGTGCTTTCACTGGTCTAAAACCCGTTCCGTAAGTTCGGAATTACGTAAGTGAGAGTATACTCCACACTTCCCGGACTCACAATATAGCATTCCGATTTTCACCCTTATTCGAACCAAACCCCGAGTACACTAAATAAACCGGCGATTTCACTTAAATCACCAACAATCCTCCCCCATTTAAGTGTAATCCTTGGTTTAGCAAAAACCGATAAAACAAACCAACTCATGCATCAATGACAATGTCACGAAGATTGAATTACCACCTAGTAATATTACACATTCCAAGTATTATCGGGGTGTGTCTAAGCATTGAACCCTTCTACCCATTTTGAATATATGAAGATAACTTACACATGAGAATAAACAACTCCCATATCCATTTCATGATAGCATATAGAAAATCAACCACGAATTTTCTGAAGGCGGCCAAATTTCATGCATCATATAGGTGAATCTTTTATCGTGCACCTGACTGACACTTTTTCAAAGATTCATTAAGAAGAATTACCTTCAACCTAACCATGCAGGTCATAGCACATACCTTCAGGACAATCTCATGTGCTCAAATCTAAGATAGTAGGCCTTCCACATTGAATTCTGCCTCTAACGTCGTATTAGAAAGGAACGAATTGGGTATCCTACTACCAAAGATTCATAAGGGTTTAAACATCCCGATATCCGACTTATATACCAAGCCCTTAGATAACACTTAATGCAAAGTGATCAACTAGAAATAATGAGATCTCATAAAACAACCAAAATCACTTTATTTATGATAGTAAATAACCGTGTTATTATAATGCACCGGTGTCGCGATCACCGTAAACACATGACTATAAACTTAGTCAAGTTATCATCATTACCATAAACAAAGTGACATCAGTCACAAAATTAAAACACACTTGTAGATCACTTTGCTTAACCAATTAGCTTCTTCATCGGTTATGGATAATTGATACTACAAAATTCAACTCCAATGTCAAATAAAACATGTAATGCAAATTCTCTCTTTAGAAGTCCATAAATCAATGGTACCTTCCTTGTCAATAATACATTACCGTTGTAAAAAGAACCATCTACATTGGCAATTCAATTTGCATACATTACAGCCATCCCTTTAAAACCAAAGGAAAATCCGACATAGGACAACCATAATCCATGGTTTTATACACTTTCTCTTCCAGGCCACCTAATTGTTTGCCAATGATAAGTACTAGTTTAACTAGAATACCTACTCAATTATACCGCATAAACAATTAAGCTTGCATGAAAACCGGAGTCTTGACTCTACTTTTACCATTGGATAAAAGTTGTCAAACTCGACCCATGCGTGGGATTATTAACCGGAGAATATATACTCTCACCCTTGATCCTAACACCAAGCAAGGATCATATATTACCTTTCCCATGTCCTTTATAGGAGAGCATGATGGTAACACACCTTTTACAAGGTAAATCACCTTTGGTCCAGGCCAAAGACCGACTCGTGATTAAACATACAACGAATGACTACTCCATTACCGGGACTTGTCAAATATTTTTACCATGGCTAGTCCACCATGACACCATACTCTCGCTATGATTACCACATGCCATTTAAGCTTAAACAAACTCATTAAACATGTCCAAAACTAAATAATTATCTAAAGACCCAAGATATTATTTATACAAGACACTACTAGCATGTTAAAAAAAAAAAAGATTCTATAGTCTTGTCATAAATTAACAAAACAACTATCATGATCATACCATAACCGGTATCATAGTCATCAATTCTATCGACAATGCCAATCAAGAAGACATAAAACATGGATATTACAAACGAAATACACAAAAACCGAATAATATAACCACCATATACATGTGAAACTACTCTTACCATTCAATGAACCATTATTCATGAAAAACCATGCGTGCCCTCATCAAATGAAATGATAAGAAATATACTAGACGTCGTAATTACTAGAATTAACTTATCAAACAAACAATTTTTAACCTAACTAGATTTTACTAACTTCTATTAACAAGGTAATAAAGTGGCACACTAGTGTCGAACCCAAGAGAAGGACCTCTAGCCAAGACTCGATTTTTAAACTACTAAACACTAATTGAGATTTCACTAACTAATTAAAACACTAACCACAAATTAAGACTCACTAATTTAACCAATTCACCAACAATGATTATCAACTATGGGAAACATGTAAACACACATAAAAGGGGAGACTTTGGTTCAAGGACATAAGAGAAATTGATAAAGATGCAAACTTGTCTAAGAGACAAAGCAACAAACACTTAGAGTGCAAAGATCAAATATTGAGAAGATGATGCAATTTCTTCTTAGTAACCAACTATGGTAAAGTTTGACCCTTTTTACTCCCTTCAACTATCCACCTAATACTATCATATCAAGATTTTAACACACACAAATTACACCATCTATGTGTGTCCTTCATGTTTAGGCTCTTAGCCAACAATTCATTACACCATGAAAGATAACAAACAATTAATACCTTGTTTTTTGCGGGTAAATTATCTTGCTGATGATTGAAATACGTAATTAAGTTAACGGATTTTAAAGATGGATGATAGTTGAGCAATTATTGAGAGAAGGGATAGAGATAACGAGGGTTAGAATTGGAAATTTATGTTACAACTTGGACGATATTTAGTAAAATACAGGCGGTATAAACACTACCCGAGAGGAAATAGATCCTTCTATTTTCCTCATGCCCCATTTTTGTTATTAGAGCAACTCCAATGGTATAGTGGAGGGACTTGCTTGTAATTTATGTAAATTTTCAAGCTACATGCTTATCATTGGAGCAAGAAAAAATAACCCGCTTACGAGCAACACCTACTTCAACAAGCTACATGCTTGAAATTCAATAGCTTACTTTCTATTGGATAGTTAGGTTAATGTGGGACCATTCATGAATTTCAAGCTACAAGATGGTTGTGGCTTACAATTGGAGAGGTATGTAGTTTTGAAGCAATATGACTAGAAATTTTGACATGGCAAGTTAAGCTACGAGGTATTGTGGCTTATCACTTTAGATGCTCTTAGGAGTTTATATTCCTCCATCGCCTTCCCCTCCTCTTCGTTCCCCCGAAAACCCCTTATCCAAACAATCCATGTATACTGAATAAGTCGGAATCTAGAATAACACACAAGGCACATACCATAAATAGATCCTTGAGTTTCATGGTCGCAAATACAAGACGAATACAAAACTCATGAGAAAATGTTACTTTAAATACCCCATCTGGATAAATAAAGCCATGTTCTCAGTAACAAGTGACCATAAAACCATAAATATTCCGATGACAGGACTCGAGAGACTCAAACAAGGCTCATGAGACTCGGAGAAGACTCAAGAGACCAGCAAATGCTTTTTCAGTCATCTGTTGTAGACGCTTACCTAGATCGCAATAAACTCTAGTTCTTCCCTCCTATCTGTTGTTTATATTTTACAGGACGAATAAAACATACATGATAAACTATTGCATTAAATACACCATCTGATAAATAGAGGCAGGTTCTCAGTCGTAGGAGGCCGTCAATGTTAGTGATTTAAGTGAAATCGCCGGTTTATTTAGTGTACTCAGGGTTTGGTTCGAAAGAGGGTGAAAATCGGAATGCTATATTGTGAGTCCGGGAAGTGTGGAGTATACTCTCACTTACGTAATTCCGAACTTACGGAACGGGTTTTAGACCAGTGAAAGCACGAGTATACTTACTCTTGCTTTTGTGAAGGGGCGTGATGCTTCATTGTACATAATTGGCAGTTATGTTGGTTTTTGTCTAAATCCCATGTGACATGAGATAAGCATTGTCTCTCATGTATATATATTGACATTCTTCATGTCAGGAAATGTGAACAACAATTTTCGGGCATTCTCTTTTGATTAGATAAAATTACATAATACTCCATTGTCTTTTGCTCTAAATTCTAGTGCCGGAATCAAGAGTATAATATCGTTGTAGGCTTATCCCACAAGAAGAATCGTGTAACCTGAGGCATGTAATAGGGTCGATTATTTCTTGGAGGAAAGCGCATCTAATACGTGATTCTACAAAATATCCAAGTCGTATATTACTCCGATTGTCGGATTATTGTCTATTGCAAATTCAGACAGATTTGCGGTCATTGTGTATTTGGCTTCTGAATTCTTGTGTATTCAATTGTACTCTTGTGATCGTACTCGGGAAAAATGAAACAAGGATAAGTGGAAAATAATAGTATAATGGTTTCATGGAAATGCCGGTAAAAGGTTAAGTGAAAATTTCATTCATTATCAATTGTAAGGTATGTAATTTTATTATAATTTTAAGTTATATCTTACATATAAAATTGGGTTGTTTTTGTCTTTCGTGGATCTTTATGCACGCAGTTGTGTTTTATACTCGTGTACTAGGAAACCATATGAATATAATTCTGCAAGGTTTTGGTATTAGACTGATGTCTGACATCACATATGGGTAATCATAAGTGTGGTTTTATCAGATTGTTGCATGATAAACTTTGCAGTGGTAATTGTTTTAATTTCATGTTTTTGAATGCATCAAATTTTATTGTGTTGGCATGGTTTCGTGTGTTATTGCTAGGATTTTGTATGGCTATTTGATCATTGTTTATGAACGCATACACCATGGGGTTCTGTTGTTATTAAATTTGATTCCCTGATGATTTCATGATAGTGCCAAGTTGTGTCGAGTCAATGGAGCGATATAAGCGCTCTCATAGGTTTAAATATGGGTCCAATGTTGTTATGCAATAAGATATCTTTTGGGTACTTGGTTGTGTTTGGGCACTGTTTTGCAAGGTTACAAGTGCTTAAGGGGTTGTAAAATCAAGCTCGGGTTCCCAAGGTTACGGTTCAACAATCATGCCGGAAACAAATAGCCACTCAAGTCCCGATTGATCACAAAACCAACTATGAAGGAAGCAACCATTCGAGCAAAATCCTCCACATGAGCAAAAGTGGCCAAAAGCAATGAAGAAGAAAACAGGGGACACTCGCAAACGCAGGCTGCCACCAGCAACGCAGCCTGCGACTGTGGACGCAGCCTGCGTCCTAGGACGCAGGCTTGCGCTTTGATCTACTGCCACGTGTTAAAGACCGTCTTAAATCACATTTTAAGGCCCAAAAACGGGGATTGATCTAGAAAGGAGTGCAGCCATATATATAGTGGAACATTTTGAAGAACTAGCATCATCTAGGAAGAAGAACAATTTTATTTTGAATGCAAAAGAACAATATTAAGAAAGTTGTAATTTTTATTGGGATTATGTTTTAATTGGATTCACACTTAATTAAAATTGGGAATCTAGAACGTAGTAATGATTCACCGTAAACGATTGTTAGGTTTGATTCGATTAGAGGGTTACAATTTTCACCTCCTCCATAGTCCCATTGCCCTTATTCGAACACAGAGAACGACCCCTATCACACCTTTACTTTGTCTCTCAAACGTCCCTCGATGAGCATGTGACATTTAATGGTTACACGGTCACATCTGTTTGTTGGTAGAAATTACGTGAATCAATGCATGTGATATGTAATGAATGTAAGTTTAATTTTATTGGTAGACTAATTCGAGTGCTTAATTATGTTGACTCTAAGTGGTTGTGTGGGTCTTCGACCCGGGTCTAGTAGGGCGGTATTACGGAAGGGTAACAGTGCTTGGAAAGAGTTGTGAGGTTGTACCTTCGTACTGCATCGCGGCTGTTGGTGATAGTGTTGTGATGCCGTCATCGGATGTGTGAAGGAGATAGAATGATTGAGAAATGAATATTGAAATCTTTTGTTCATTCTATTATTGGTATATGATCTGATATCGTATTTAATATTATTGTTTCTTTAATTTTTGACGTGTTGGTGATAGATGAGAATTTCATATGCGGTTTCTTTGTAATCTTATTTTGATTGGTGATATCTATTAATGAGGCATGGCTGTTAGAACACTTTCGAGTTTGATTGGATGAGTCAGTTATAGATTTAGTAGTATCAAAGCGGGTAGTAGAGTGTTGTGTCGTGTTGAGCTAGGAACTGTTAGTGGGGCATAATCTTTTGTTGGTACAGTAAAGATGGAGTATAGATGGAGTGTTGGGAATGAATACCATATTAACGTGTGGACGAGTTTGGTAGCGATAAAAGCACTTTTGAGGATCTCACTGGTGTGTAAGAGTTTAGGTCGTGTGTTATGTAGTTGGAATAGGTGGGTGCATAGCGGAGAATATTGTTGTGCGGTGTCGGGAGATGGTTTCACGCCCTTGTTCGCCCCTTGTGACTCAACGTTGCAAGGGGGGTGTGCACATTAATGACTTGGGTTCGCTCGTTACGATGAGCTGAGATTTGATGAGCACGTTGCGGTTTGGTATCGTCTGGGGTGGATTACATGTTGCGATGGGAACCCGGCTGCTCGTTGCGATAAGAGTCATTGTTTACTATTGAGTATAGGGTGAGGGAGTTGGTGGTGGTTGTTTTAAACTGCTCCTTGTATTGTATATTGTATTGCTATTCTGTTGTGATGTTTGTTTTGTTGTTCTTCTTATTTGTCTGTATCTGCGGTGATCCATTCGATATTGTTAGCGAATGGTGAGCATGTAGTCTTATCAGGTGCGACGATTGATGATCTTTGGCTGGGATCATGCGAGGGAGCGAGTCACTACTGGGTTCGCTTAGTCAGATGACATTTAGTTGGATTAGTTTGTTTGCTTCTACTATTAGATAGGTTGTTTGGTTTTGAGTTGTAATTAATATCTTATAAAGAAGTTAATAAAGTTATCTAAGTTGTTCTTTTATTGTCTATTTGATATAAACTAACTCGCGTCGGGCAATCGACTTGTTAATGCCTCAATTAGCTAAGGTAGGCCTTCATAAGGCTATTTGGTAAATTTCACTCTTACCTTATCTTATTAATAGCAAGATGACCACAACCTTCATCCTATGACAACACAATAAACTCAAGTCTACTTATAACACCCCCTATCACTCTACAAATGCAAAGCAAAGCTGCAAGATTGGACAATATCAAAAGATTCACTATCAAGTAGGTTTAAGAAAAGTCCACTAATTTGGTACAAGTTTTGTCAATCCAAAAATAAAATAAATTCTATCCTAACCTCCTTCCAAGACCCACCTTATCACCACCTTCTTACATCTCCCTATTATCATCAATATACGAAGTAGTATGCTTAATATTCCCTCTTCATTTTTTTTTTATTTTTCTCATTTTTTCCTCCATTTTCTCATTTCACATTTTTTTGTTGAAAAATCCCTCATTTTGCCTAAAGTGCTCTTTCAGGTTTTCACCTTAGAATTTTCCTCACCTCTCATTGGTGAATCACAACTCTTTTTTTCATTTTACCCGGAACGTCCTTTCGTGTTTTTGTTCCGTCCTCGGTCACCTTTTCCACTTTTGCTTAGGCGCCCACCTTTATAGCTTTTCATATAACCGGATTTTTTTAATTTAATTTCTCCCTCTCATTTTTTTTAAATAACGCATCAAAGAGGAACAAATTATACATATATTAAAAATTATACTCCTCCCCTACACTTAGTTTCCACATTATCAACAATATGGAGGAGTACCAAACACCATCATCAATAAAATAGGGAACCCAAGACACTGTTGGGGCTGGTGTCCTCTACAGTTAGTGCACTGACTTATTAAATCTCTTAAAGGATCACAAGGGCATACTTTTGTATTATTATCAGTTGATCCACGTTTATCAGTAACGGTTGGCTTGCTAGATAAGTTTGACGTTACTGTCATACGGATGGCGGTGATCAACTGGTCCCTATAAGTCACACCTATAGGACACGTTTGAGAGATGTGAAGGTATGAAAATACAGTCACATTTAT